>JAQIUQ010003778.1:832500-1070000 GCA_030378365.1 Hybognathus amarus
CTGAGGATGTTTGTATGGTTCTTTGCTTCACCAAAACTTGTTATTTTCTTTTGTCCAGTGTTGAGTCTGCAAGACCTGTGCTGTCGTTCAATCGTTTCCTGCACACCAGTGCACCTTGTGGACAAACTTCCACTTCCTGTTGCCTTAAAGAGCCATCTAAAGTCCTTCTCTATGGCCAACGGCCTCAACGCCAGGATGATGCATGGACGTTCTTACTCGGTCATACCCAGCAGCGCTAAAAAAAGGAACGGAACCAAAAAATCCAAAATCATCTATCCGCCACTAAGCCCATCCCAGAACTGCGCACGGGACAGAGCTGCAAGATTTCATAGATCAATGCAGTCGCTGTACTTACAATACACACTCACAATGCAATTTAAACAAGGAGCTAGTGTTCAAAGCCACCACAGTCTTACAATAAATAAGAACGGGATAGAGACTGTGGCTCGTGAAGTCTTTGGATTTATTAGGTGTTTGATCAGACTTGTTCACAATGTTGGTTTGTTTGAAACACATCATCCTGGCTATATCTAATTGGGATTGCCAGAGAGAAGCGCAAGAGAAGATTGTTTTTAAGTGTTGCCAAGCCTTTATAATGCTCTGCATTGTTTAAATAAATGTACAAGTTCTTCTGTCTTGTAAACGTATTGATGGTACTGCATTTTCCTGTGGAAGACTCTTTTTGCTACTGAACTTGGACCAAGCCAGCAGGAGAAACAGACAGCTTTCCTCTTTTGTGATCACTTTCAAAATGGACTTTTCTGATAAGTAATACCAGCTTAATTTTTCTTCTTCAGGACACTTTTCAGGGGCTTCAGAGAGAAAAGTCAAGGTTGAGATCGACACAGCTCTTTGTATCGTGTATATAATTTGTTTCAGTTTGATACTACATTGTTAGAATCTCTTAATTATTGTGATACACTTGATCTGTTACCAATATTGTTATTAAACAATACGTTTATATGGGAAACACACCAAAGGACGTGGGAGATTCATGTGGCTTAATTGGTCACGTTGAAAACAATGCTACTATTTCAGATTTAAACTGCAAACAAACAGACATTTCTAACACGCTGTCATACCGGGTTTTAAATAAAGATCATGTGATATAAAATCAAGAGTTCATGTTGTCTTTTATCACCCATTATGTCCACTAGAGGGCAATGTTTATTATGTTTTTGGTGGTCTTGTTTCCAACTGGGGTTTGCTGTTCTTTGTGTGGACATGAGTAGAGGGATTGGTGAAAAGAAAATTAAAGATTTTTCCAAAATAAACGAAAATTAAGGTGTGAAAAAAAAATCATGTGACATACATCAGCAAAATAGAGAAATGCAATACAGTTTAGGTGCTAGGGGCAAGGGGGAGGATGTGAAAGTACTGAATCTTGAAGCTCTTATTTTTAAATAATTATAGTTGTCTAAATTGGTACTTTTTTAGGGCTTACTTTCAAGACTTTTTTACACCACTAGTGTGGGATAACTATTTTAGGAGGTTGAACTTCAGGTTTTTTCAGGCTGAAAAATAGTCCCCTCTGTTATCCTTCCTCGTATTACGAGATAATGGCCGTGAACGCTATCCATAGTCAAAAACTGGAGAAAAAATTGAATGTACTGTTACTTTGCACGGACAAGGTTAGTAAGATATTTCATGACACTTATCTTAACGTGTATATGGTTTAGGTTTGTGGCAATTCTTTAAATTTCTAAACTGTGCATGTTAATGATTCGATATTGATGAGTGAATGAATGGGGAAATTTTATTGGTCAGATACAATTGAATTCATTTCAAAATGTTTTTTTGTTGTTGTTTTTTGTACTCCACTTTCTTCAGTATTTGTCTTTAAAAGGAGCACCAGACGAGCATGCTGTTTTTGTCAGACAGCGAACCCTAAGTAACTGTGGAGTACTTGTTTTTAACGTTACTGTCGTAAATACCAGTCACGGAGGGCATGACGTGTTACATAGTATACAATAGTACATTGGTTTAATTTGTCCGTTTAATGAGATCTAATATATGTTGTTAGTGGTGAGAATTTTCGACTGTGATTAAATACATATCCCCATGAACTTTAATGGTTCAGAGGAAGAACTTTTGCCATGTGTGTCACAGGTTCTGGGTTCTAATCCTTACTAATAGTATAGTTTATTTTCCTTATCAACACCGATTGTTTATTAGTGGCTGTAATTCAAGCAGGGACATGTTTTTTGTGCATTGGGTTTTGTGATTTCACAGTAACGAGTCTCCCTGTCCCCGCAACGGATTGCGCAATGAGTGCGCGTCCGTTTGAATATCACAACAGAACACTGAATCACTGAAAGTAATCGCAGCAGCAACAAGCACTTTGGTCACTTGATTTCAAAAACAACACATTTCAGATCGCCTCTTATTTAACAAACGAAATAAATGAATGCTCTACTAGAGTTAAAAAAATACAGATACAGTTATAGAGATACAGTTGTTGTAAAACTAATATAAAAATAAAAAAGGAAACTACATGATATGCTAATGTAATATTATTTAACAAATTTTAAAAGTGTTATTACATTTGTTCCCGATATGATGTGGTCTAATTTGATTTTAGAATTTTTTTTTCCTTCTTTTTTTAACCAATCATTTAAAGATTTGATCCAATCAAATAAGCTGAAATTAATCTGAGCCCTGTACTTGATTTGGAAAATAGACTTTGATAGTGCACTCAGTATTTTTATTTTGAGCCTGCCAACATCAGATAAAAACTAGAAAAAAGATCAATTAAAATGTTTCGAATTTTTTTAATTAGTAAAAAAACCTCACTAACAACATATAAACATTTCAATATTTAGGAATAAAAAGATAAGTTATAGTCAAGTATACACTGTACTCTTGAAATGTTTCTTTATTGATACATCTTTTACTTCAATGTTAAAATGGATAATCTTCACTTATTATGTAAAATTGGTGTGTTGGAACACTAAATGTATTTCAAATTGTAGTCTAAGGTTCAGATTAGGATTTAGTTTCCAAAAATTCTGAACATGAACTGCAGAGGGCATACTTCACACATCTATGTGCTTAGAACAGTAAACGACCAGCTTTGCAAACCTGCTGAATACTTGCAGCCAGTTACATATACATAGCCACTATATTGTTAAGACAGTCTAGTCTTATGAATTAAGTTTGTCCAACTAGGGGTTAACCAAAGAGGTAACTATTTGTGTGTTTCGGATTCATATAAGGCCAATCATTTTATGTTACTTCAAATTAGACCAATCTTACCTTTTGATACTTTTAAAAGTAAAGGTTCCAAAAGGGAACCAGAAGTGATGTCAGAAGAACTTGGACTTGTCACAGCTCTTACATATTGTTGCCCTATTGTTGGTTTGATTGCTTCTGTTCTCCACATAAGTCGCTTTGGATAAAAGCATTTGCTAAATAATTAAGCCTAAATGTAGTCTGCAGTTTATGCAACTGGCCACTGCCTTGGATCCTGCATGCAACCTTCCAGCAATATTCAACATTTCTGTAGAAAAATAGTCTGTCCAGTTCCAGTCTTGCCTTGCGCTTATCTTACATTCAGTGTTGCCTATTTCAAATGAATTATTAACTTGAAGAACATCGTCACATAGATGCAATGTAATATTCTTCCATTTTTCTTACCCATTTGTCAAAATGTTGTCACATGATATTAGATGTAGTACCGAGGGGGATGGATATGGTATCATCTGGTAACACTGTCAGGCTTGCACATGTATTAGCGATATAACATCATTCTGATATGGAATGATAAGGACACGTCTCTCTTCAAGGCACAGGGTGAATGACCCTGTCAATGAAAGACAAATGGCTGACTCGTACAGCTAATAGAAGGTCGAGAACAAGCATGTGCACATGCATATGCTCTCATAGTGACACATTGTATTAGTGGACCTGTCAGACAGGAGTTATGTTAGGAGTTATAGAATTTATTTATTTATTTATTTATTTCATGAACAACCATAAGTCCCATCTGGACTGGTCATTTGGCCTTCAGTTGTGTCCTGCCTCATACTCAGGGTTGGGGAGTAACGGAATACATGTAATGGCGTTATGTAATCAGGATACAAAAATCCAGTAACTGTAATTCGTTACAGTTACATCAAAAAACGTAGTAATCAGATTATAGTTACTTTTTGAAAAAGGGGGGGATACTTTCAGGATTACAATGGTGTCATTTAAAACTAAGTAAATCTGTATTTTGGCATAATAACACTATATTAATGACTCGCAACCTTACTGTCTATGCTCCCGACACGAGTCACGTGTGCCACCCGCTGGTGACTGCGTATAATAACAGCTCTCGACAACAATCTCCGTCCTCAGACACCGATTCAATCACTGCTGCTAGAAACGATGATGCCCACAGGTAAAAATGCTTTCATTTCTTGGAAATTCAGCTGCTATTTTGTTTTTAAAGAGGAAAATTCCAACAACATGGTTTTACAGTGCAAACTGTGCCTTGTTGTTAGCTTATATAGCGTTTATTACTGCTTTAAAATTCATGTATGATCGCAGTTGTAAGTTTTCTAGCGATGCTGGAATCTGTAGAAATTAAGAGAGTAGCTTTTTTAGTACCTAAAATGTCCTTTCATAATCTCTTCGTTCTCAGTCTCACTTAAGGAGATGTTCACTGCTAACGTAAGAGAACTCCTACTGCCAACGGCCCAAGTTCAGTCAGGAAAATTAAGAGAGATCACGGCATTAGTCAACAGATTATTTCCTATTTTAAAATAAACTAATATGTAGATTGTGTAGAATTTTTAAATGTTGTGTTTTTATTATTTCCTTGTAGCCTACATAGTACATAATCAGGGATGGGCATTTTTCTAAAATATTGCATTTGAATATTCGGGCTCATAAAAATCGAATATTGTTTATTTAAATTATGTTTAACGAAAAAGACGTTATTTTTAAGGTTGTTTTTTTTACGTTTTTGTCACCATTTCTGGACAAGCTTACAATTAGGCAATACACAACAAGCTTACAGTAGTAATTAAAGTTTTCTTTTAGTTGAAAACATTAAACAGTAGGTCTATGAGTAAACAAAATATATATAAAAAAAGCATTATTAAAAGCATGCTCAAGCAGCGCGAGCGAAAAAAAAACCCTAATACAGCAGATTGCGTCAGATATCGTACAGATATACACACGAGTCAGCAAATGACTGATTATCGTGTTTATTATATTGTTTTAGCGTTTATGTTGAGAAAAACAATAATATTCTAACGTTACATGCAGAAGCGTCGCCAGCACTTTATGCTCGAGTGAGAAAAGACACTGCGCTGACAGACGTTTCAGAGACACAAAGAGAACGGTTTCTAACAGCACTTTGCATTTTCTGTTCTTAAACCAGTCTCCCTAACGAAACTTAAAATAAGTGTGTCTCAAAATCATTTTGCTATTAGATAAGTTGAGATCTTTGATCACGCGGGGTCCAGCTGCGCTTACCTGCATTCTGTAGTGCAATGATGAACAGCTGTCTTTCCTCATCTCGACTGTTTGGATTTCATGTGACTTCTCATGGTGATATCATATACTCAGATTAATTAAATTAATTTGATCAAAAGTAATTCCGTTTAGTAAGATCCTTTTCAAGTAATCGTCCAATTGCAAACTTTAGCGAGGCAGAGACAACATTATGTGATCAAATACAGACTTGTTAGCACAGTCCACAGCGCCATCCAGTGCATTTAATTGTAACTGCGAGTTCTTTAGGATTTATCATGGACTCACTGCATTTCGGGCCAGCAAAGCAACATGTTCAAAATTCAAATAGTATTTTATTTTTCAAATAATGAATTTACATATCAAATATTGAGAAAATTGAAATATTCATGCACATCCCTAGTACATAATAATCTGTAAAACCATACTGTAGCCACTAAATGTCTTCGATAGCCCTTTAAATAAATATATTTCAGGGATGAAATCTTTAATGAGTAAAAGTAATATCCGTCCATAGAAGTAATCCAAAAGTAATCAGTTACATTACTTTCATATTCTGGTACTTGGATTACATAGCTGAATACTTTTTTATGAAGTAATTTGTAACTGTATTGGAATACATTTTTAAACCCTCCCAAGCCTGCTCATACTTGTATGCAGTATGAACAAGTCACACTTTGTCATTCCTGAAACATAACATACCTGTCATTTCCATGGAGTTTGAGTTTATGAACAGTCTCCTATGAATGTTGAAGTCAGCACTCATTAGTGGATTCTGGTCCCTGTAAAAAAAATAAACAAATGTGAACATGCTAATATCGGAGAGAAACTATGGGCTGCACAATTTTGGGAATACATTTTTTCTGGTTACAATTATATTATATGAACAACAGCATTCTCACCCCAAGGCGTCACATTTTGACCATGTCTTCAATATTGCAACGCTTTCAGCGCCCTTATGTACACGATACGATAGGTATGTTTAGGTCTGGGGTAGGTGTAGGGTTATACGCGGATCCTACGGCTATAAATATCATGGGGTAGAGTGTTGAAACATGTTCAGGAATAGCACCTTGGGGGTGAGAATGGGCTGATATGAACACCAAGTTTGTTGTGCATTGTTATAGCCTATGTAAAGGGTTGCAAAAAATAATAACAGATAAAAACAATAGCAGGCAGCCTATATATGAACACTTTGAGTAACACTTACACTAGACAAAAATATACGACTATGTAGTTAGGCTTCATAAGAATAATAACAGATAAATAGCAAGCAGCCTATCCATCGATTACAAAAGGAACACTTTCAGGTGAGCACTAACTTACACTCAGTCAAAAATGTATCGGCTTATCATGACATCATGTTCTTGAAGACGCTTCCATTCGTTTGTAATGCAATTGGAGAATATCTATGCCTATAATGTTTGGGTGTCTTTAAAACACACAGGCAAGTGACTAGAAACTCAGGCTCGTGCAGAGGACATTCACTGAGCCGACACAACTCCTCCATCTCATTTCATAACATTTAAGTCTGGCACAAGTTTAACTAGCTACAATGTAAAGTGACTGTGTAACCATGCGTATTTACAGTCTATGGTATTATTATGTTTTACCTTTAAAACTTCCAAATTAGCAGAAGGCAGAGACGCTGATTCTTGTTACGTGATGAGGGCGGGAACAGCTGCAAGCGCTCCTGAACAGCTCGCACGCGTGTGCACGTGAACTCACATTCTGGAGAAACTGGAACATGTCATTGCTTTCATACTGATTACTTAAACAGAGAATATTTGTTTTTGGTATGATTAGTCACATTTGCATGAAAATGAGACTGAAGCTCTAAACAGGTAAATGCCACGTGCGTGTGGCAAGTATTTGCTGACTTAAAGATCAGATTTATGTTCGCGTTTCAGAATGAACTTCAAATTGAGTGCAGAATGGGCATCATGTTTACTTTTCTGTATTTTACGAAAAACACAACATTTGTTTTAATTCATGAGTGCACAAAAAATAAAGAAGACATTTAGACAGTTTTGAATAATAGACACTTATATGTCAAGTCAAAATGCAACAGAGTAATTTGAGTCTCTTTGCTGATAAGGGAAAAGACAGCTGGATCGTAGCAGCAATATGGCATTGGACCCCAGGGGTTAAACAGGGCAAGCTGTCCAAAGGTCAGAAGATGTCACGGGAGGACACTATGGACATCTCTCTCACACACACTTAGGGATGGGTAATAATGGTTGACTGGACATTCAACATCCAAGTATAGTGATGACAGTGTGCTGTGGTTTAGTTGTAAGACAGTTTGCAGCAGTAAAACCCTATCAGAGAAGATATATTTGTGTGTGTGTGTGCATGTGTGAGTGACTTTAATGATGTGTCTTCAAATAGTGCATCAGTCACTTTGGGGATTTTATGGAATTATTGAGAAAATCAAAATTTCTGCCAGTGACAAAGAGTGTACAACATCAGCTATTGTTTTTTTAAAATGTACTTTCTATTTATTCATATCTAATATTCAGACACTATTCGTGGGTCATCATTTTTGAGTGTAAGCAAGCACTGTGCATTTGTAAAACTTACATTTTTTTTCACATGATTGCGCTCTAACCAATGCGTATCGGTTTGGGGCGGAAGTATGCTGTTTGACCGAACCAAATGGCAGATGATGGGGAGGGGATTGGGAACCTGTTTTGAAAACACTACATATAGCGCTGCTAAAAAACATACTTTATGTGCCCATTTAAAATTTTAAAACATTCAAATACACTGCCTGCTTCAAATATAGGCACTCACGGCTGCTCCTCTGCAACTGATTTTGTGTGTGTACAGTTTCACATCGTGGTGCCGCCAAGGCTACAACCTACGCAAATGCTCTAGTCAACTTTTCTTCATGAACTTCAGATTTGCTCCATGCATCCACGTATTTCCCTTATCTCGTAACTGCCATGGAAGCTGGAACAGCACATTATTTTATTAGCTGTGTTCTTCTTACATGTTTTGTTTCATGAGATAATATTGCACTCCAATGAAATATTCATGATGGTCTTCTCACTTACTTTGAATAGAAGCTCCCAGCATAGCTCATGTCAAATGCGTAATTTGCCTCCTTTGATAAATATTAGACCTAGACTTATGGTGATTATATCAGACACATTTGCATATCCCTTCACACCAAGCTACATTATCCAAACGGTCAGATAAGGCATGTCTCCCCAAGCCATGGTGTTTGGATGCTATATATTCTCGCTGAGAGTGCGGTGAGCCAAAAAAACAGACAGATAGTTCACAGGTGTGGCTGCGCATATGAAATGAACTCATCCCACCCTTGCAGACAGCCATCTGGCCAGCTCAGAAATATCACTTCGAACGTTCGCTTATTCAGTTGTCCATCCCTCTGTCCTTCCAATCCCTGTGAAAACCTCTGTCTTTGTTAAAGTCAGAGTTATCAACTCTGTTACAGTTGGCTGTTAATAATTCATTTGCAATTGATTCAGCTGTGTTTTAATGAACTTGTCAAACCTACGTTCAGGACCTACTTTTGGAAACTAGACCACCAGGTAGTGCGTGTGTACCTACAGAGTGCAGAACAGTCATGACTATGAAATATTTATAAGGACAAAAGATTTCTTTCATGCTTTTTCCAGTTCAGAACAACCGTACATGTTATTTTATCCCACTGGGGATCTTTACTGTGTTAGACCACTTGAAGATGCCGATTTTCCTTTTATCAGAAAGGGAATACTGCTTTTTTTTCTCTTGTATGTTATTCAGATTGGCAATACAGTGTGTGCAAATTTGTCTAAGACAGGATGATCATGAAATATGTGCTTTCAGTCTCTAAAGAAGCTGGTTGAATCTGAATTGATACTCAAATGAACGTCTGTCTCTCAGACAGAAGAGCACTTGTGTTGACATGTAAATCTTTTTTTTTATAAATGTGCCATACAGTGTAAAGCAGAGGTTCGTAGAGATGGATATGAAAATAAATTCATAACAAATCTTGAGATGTCCTTCAAAAAATGCAATGGACAAGACACGTCATTTTAGTGCATCTAGTCAGCGATAGGACTGGAAATAGAGTGTTGAAGTGCTGTTGTCTGAAGAGGTGTGTGTAAATGGCTATCTTGACTCTGGATAGTGAGGAAGCTATATGCATTCACATCAAGAAATAGTAAATTTAACTCTTTGTCCTTTTTTGTCATTTATGATTTTTTTCTTGTCAAAGCCTATAGGTGGCAGCTGACGATCAGATGGTTTTCCTGGTGCTGTTTGATTAGATGCCGGGTATCAATTTGTAGTATTTCAGTTTTAGGGAGCCTCTAACCAAGTGCATAAGCTTATGTGGCTCAGAAGAACATATTTTTCCTTGCATATTAACTTGAATCTTGCTCATTTTTTTATTTATTTATTTTTTTGTAAAAGGAGGATTGAGAGTGAAATTACTTCAAATGGGCTAGCTATTACAGATGACATTTTCAGCAAACAAAGACACATCACATAAAAAATGTAAGAGTTACTGTCTGACACAGATAAGTTAATTGCAGTTTTTGGAAATTCAAACTGAAGGTCAAAGCCCCTTGGGCTCTAAAAGTGATAGCACTGTTTTGAAAAAAAAAACATAAAAGGTATAACAGCACATGCATTTATTCTGTTTTTCATTCAAAAACAAAACACGATTTCCCTGTAGCTGTAAAACTCATGTGTTCATGCATTTCGGAACAGCATGAATGATCAAAGACTTCAAATACAGTTCTCTGCATGTACTACTTTATGGAGTGAAGACAGTCTTAAAACTTTCCACAAATGCACACGAGAGATCCACATGCACAAATCAATACCACAGATGGACACAAGAGATCCACACACACAAAACAAATCCACAGATGCATGCGAGAGGTCCACACACACAAAACAATCCACAGATGCATGCGAGAGATCCATACACACACACACACACAACACAATGCACAGATGCTCGCGAGAGATCCACACACGTAAAACACACGTGAAGTTTATACAAAACTAGATAATGATCTAAGATGTTATCGCTCTGCTGCAGAATTTCAATAGAATCTACATTGATTCATGTGATAATATCAGATCTAAGAGTATGATAATGACAATGAGTCAGTCCTGACATGTGTTGTCAAACTCCAATAGAGTTAAGAATATCTTTAAAGGCCAATCCTAATGCATCTTTTTAATTATCTACATGTATATTAAAATCACCAAAAATTAGGACTTTATCTGCAGCCAGTAACTTTGATAGAAAGTCAGCAAATTATTTGATGTTATAGCTCTAGCCGTTCGCCAGTAAGCGAGTTGGACCAATCAGCAGACGTTGTTGCTATACTTAGGATTATGAGTAGTGTAGTTTTTTTTCATAAGATCGTGGATAAAACATGTTTTCTTAAGACAAGAGTGGTGGTTATGGCGCAGTGGATAAGACGCATGCCTTTGGTGTGAGAGTTCGCCCCCGAGTTCGACTGTGAGACACCAATGTGTCCCTGAACAAGACACTTGACCCCGTAGTTGTTACAGAGGCGTGCAACCTCTGATATATTTAGCAATTGTAAGTCGCATTGGATAAAAGTGTCAGCTAAATAAATAAATGGAAATGGAAAAATGGAAAAAAAGGTTGATTTCATATGAACTTACAGCTTCTACAGGAGCGTGGAAGTGTGACATAGGCCTATCAGAGGCCGCGGAACAACAGTCTCAAAAGTCACGTGATTTGCTGTGCATGAAATTACAGGTACAGATAAAGCATTTGTGGATTGTGAGCAAAGCAATGTGACTAATGGGACAATAATGCATGATTGCTGTGTGTGTGGATCTCTCACGTGCATCTGTGGAAGGTTTTGAGAACTGTTTTCACTCCATATACTTTTATGGTGCTTTTTTGGATTTTAAAGCAATACTCCACCCAAAATTCTGTCATTGTTTACTCACTCTTTAGTTTTTTTCATTTTTGTGTGAACCGTCTCTTTAACATAATTTCTAACCTTGTACACCGTCATACAAAACACATTTTATGATTTCAATCCAGAACTAGTTTATCAGCTCTATTTATGTCCTATGTGTACCATTTTTGTCCAATCACACTTTTGACTTAAACAGTTGCATATTTGCATAGGCCTAACCAACTATAAATAACTTTTCTGGGATTTCTGAATGTCACTGAAAGACAGTATTATACTGTCATGTGGAACATTTGAGAGGATCATGAGGAGATCGTATCAAATGTGTACCATATTAAAACTCTGTCTTCTGTTAATATTGTTTAAGATGTTGTCATATGTTAGGATCTTAAAGCAATGTTACGGTCAGATGCTCTTGATTTTTTTCCATCTGCTTCTGGGGAGTAGTACAACAAACTTAACCCTGCTGCACGTTTCCTTCTCATTTTCCTGCTTCTTTTACTAAAGTCTATCTAAAAATAGCCAGCAGCGCAGCAAAAAAAAAAAAACCCTGAAATGTCACATTTCATCAGATGAAAGACGAAAGAATGGATTTATTTATATGCAAGGCAATATTTATATATTTCTACAATGTTGCTATTTTCCACTTTCAGTCCATCTGATGCAGTGTAAATTTGTCAGTTTTCTGCCTTTGGCACATTACTGGTGATGCTAAGACACACCTGATGGACAGGCAGCCTCCACCTGAGCCCTAAGGGGACACTTGACCGCACATTTTCTTCCCAGGGATCTGGGACGGCTACCAGCTGAACCTGGGAACTTAAACCATCTGCATTTCAATTTACACCTTAGAGAAAAACCTACATTTTTACTAGTGACTGAACAAGAGATTGTGTGTTGTTACACACATGATCCATTGTATTTCACAAAACAACTCAATAACCCATTTCACCACAATTACAGTCCAGGCAGTTATTCTTCAAGTGTAGGGCTTTGAAGCAATTTACTTTAGTTAACTATATAGCTGACTAAATTGCTTTGAACCAAAGCCCTGTATTGTGATGAGTACAACACGACAGTATAACTCGCCTGTGTTTTCATTTCTCTAAGACCCTTTCATGGTGCATAATAGGTGAATAATCAAAAGTATATTGACATTCAAGAAAAACTTTCAAGCGCAATACATTTTACAACACAGAGTCTGCCACAGACTTACACAATCCATATATTTCTTTACTGTATTGCCACAGGAGCATATCAAAGATAAACAGAATTTACAAATTTGAGATATTAACCCTCAATCGGGTCATGGGGTCTATACGACCCCAATCAACTTTTACTTAAAAAAAAAATTGTGACATTTTTTATACATTATCTATCTATATACACACACACAAAAAAACTGGGCTTTATTTGGTTGTTCTGAAGGTATGTAAAAAAACTGTTTACACTTCTGGTCTTTGGGGTCAATATGACCCCACATTGAAATGAATGGGGAATGTGGAAAAAAACCCTAAATATTTTATGTTCATGTGTCAAAAAAAAAAAAAAAATCTGAAAAGTTTTACACAGAAATGAAGGCCTAGTACTAGAGCATAAATGCAATGTATCATTTTTATTTAAATGCCAATGACATGCTATTTGTCTCTTTTATTTGATTTGTGTTAGAACAGTCCCGTTCCCTTACCTTACATTCATGATTTTGCACACTGTGGTTGAGGAGTGAACCCCTGATTTGATTGTAAAGCACGTTGGGTGTACAGTAGTAAATACTGTATGAAAGCGCTATTTAAATGACTAATTCATTCATCCATCCATTCATTCATTCATTCATTCATTCATTCATTCATTCATTCATTCTGTCTCTTTTAGGTTGTCACATTGACAAACTATGGCAAATTCTGACAAACTAGGGCAAATATTCTCTTTTTGAAATTGACAATCAAGAGCTTAGTTGAGGAAAGGCACGTAAAAAGGTAATTTTTGGAAGAGTATTATCTGTTTTGTAATGAAAAAAAGAGCATTCTTCCCCTCAGCCTCACATACTTAATTGAAACTTTATTTCTCACAATGCGACATCATATCACAGAGTGGGACTTTATATCCTGCGATTGCAATTTTATTTCTCGGGATTGCAATTTCATTACTCAGATTGTGACTTTATGGTAAATCTTACAGAGTAACTTTGTCACAATATAACTTTATTTTTTTAAACTATTTAAAAAATTCATATTTTATTCCTTTTTATTCCCAGGCATCCAAAAGAACAGCTTCCAAAAGAACTACTGCTGTCATACATGGTCAGAAAACATTATGCATCAGGTAACTAAAATGTCCACTTTTTTGTCAAGTATGTGTTTAAAATCCATGTGCTTGCCTCAAAGACAGTTCATCATGCATTTTAAGCGACTTCCAACTTCCAATGTGTCAAATGCACAAAAAGTTAGCTCAGTTCAGCCAGAGCATATCTAAAGAGTCACACTGGTTTCTCCTCCTGTCAGTATGCCTCATCACCTGGCCTGGTCTAAAATAGCACCACGGTATTTATAGTTTCTTAAAAGCTGCCATGTGCACAAAGTGATTTAGACAATTTAGAGAGTTCCTTTTGAGCAGATGGAAAATGAGAGGAGACAGGAGATCTTTAAAGCTGGGACAAAAAGGGATGGGGAAATAAACACATTCTATGGTGAAAAAACACATTTGTGTAACATGACAGCATCCCGGGTGATCTTTTTTAAAGTCCGTTTATTTATAGTTTCATGTTTGAAATATGTCAGCAATCAAAGAATGAGAGGCTGTGTGTAGTTCTGTTTTATTATATATAATATATATATATATATATATATATATATATATATATATATAGATAGATATATGTATTAGTAATAGTCTACTTCAACTGAAACACCACGGTTCTGCCATTTAAGGCTCTCATAAATGGGAAAACCAGTGGTTTTATCCTGGATTATTGATTACAGAAGAGATGAGGTATGTGGAATCGTTCTGTCTCCTGACTGGTGGAAAGTTTAATTTGCAGTGTCAGGTGAGCAAAACTATTTTTTAACTAATTAAATTAAATCAAAACAAATCTTAAAATTAACTTTTCGCCTTCATCTTTCAACTAATTTAAAGTTTAAAATGATCCATTTTGACATTATGTTCGCACATGTGATCTTTCCTTGATACCTACCCAAGCAGTAAGTCCCTTGCAGTTAAATTTCTAAAAATATATCTCTTCCATGACCAATAGATTAAATCTTTTTAATATACTAGCTCTTAAGAAAGAATGAAAAAAGTTTATTTAACTATTTCTCACTTTCATCTCTGTTCTTTTCTCCTTAGGGTAGAATCGCTAATGTTTTATTCATCTATTCGTCTATAGGTCTTTTGTAAAAGTGTCTGCTAAAAAAACACTGTAAATATCCACATACATGTGTCCACACACATTTCCATGTTTTATGGGGACATTCATATACATAATGATTTATACACTGTCCAAAATGGCCACATACATCATTATTTTTCAGACTGTACAAACTGTATCCCCTCATCACCATATACCCCTAAATTTACCCATCACAGAAAACTTTTAATATTTTCAGAAAAAATATTAAATGTGTATGTGTATGAGTATGAGTATGATTTATAAGCTGTTTCCTAGGGTTTACCAGGAACACACAGAGAGACACACACAGAGAGAGATACACACACACACACTAGGGGCCGTTATCGCAAAAAAAGAAAAAACGAAGTTACCCTAAAAGGGTAGCAAGGATGCCAGCCCAAACTCCGCCCACAACATTTTTTGGTCGGGAAGTTCGGTCTGGACTCATTCCATTGAGGAGTAATTATGATCAGGCAAGAAATGGTCAGGCCATTCAAATTGCCAGGGCGGGCTTTATACGATGATGGACAAATGATCTGCAGGGACGTAGTCAGTCACGTTATCAAAGAGCGCTAAACTGGTTTCCCTCAGAGATGACTGCAGCTGGAGAATTGAGATTCCGCTGTCGCGTCTGTTTTGAAATAAATCGACTGCTCATTAATTTTAATAGACAAACAGAGAACTGGAATCAAGGCATTTGTCGATCGGAAAGATATTTTTGGCGTCCTTCCAACATGATTCGGGAAAAGTGTAACTTATCGGCTGGCTCTGACGGTCGCTAAGAAGATGGGACGTAATGAAAAGCCTGTGGTCGTTGTGTTCTCCTTTGGTCGCACTCATGAAGAAGTAAGTAAAAGAAGCAACACTCGTTATTTTACTTCTAAAATAAGTAAAAACTGCGCTATGCAAAGGAGTTGACTTACTGCGTTGCTCTGATTGGTTGTAGGTCAAAATCAACAAAAATCAACGTTAAACAGCATGTAAATCAAAACCACCATGAAATGTCGATCCCAGATGTTTATGGACTCAATCTACTCCATCTATGTTTTGATCATCGTTCTTGAGAAAGAAAATGCATACAAGCTATAAATTAATAAACATTTCTTTTTCAAATAAGGGGGTCTGTTCTTTCTTTTGATATATTTTATGTTCACAGATATTCTACAACAAATATTCTGGGGGCCATGAAATTTATGTGAAAATGATCACAAATGATGGCGCTGTCTGGCAACTTAAAAAAAAAGCAGGCAGGGAAATTGTTAATATAAAATTCACATTGTCCCCATGAGAAAAACAGCTTGATAAACAAATAAATAATGTCTTTATAAAAATCTAGAAAGGTTTATGTAAAGCTAGGTTTAGGATTAGGGGATAGAAAATGTAATTTGCTCAGTATTAAAACAAATGATATGGTAAAACAAACATTTGTGTTGAAGAACGTGAATAGATTTGGCAATAGCTGTCTGAACAGTTCACAGTAATCAAGATCTGAAGGACAGGCAAGGTTGAAGGATGTGGAGGGACAACTGTAAGTGTCAGAGACAGAGAAAAAGAATCAACAGGAAACTTGCCTGTTGGACCTACTCATCTCTGAGCGACAGAAAAGCAGGAAAGCTTAAAATGAAAAAGCATTTAGATTGCGGCAGGAGGATAATGGCAAAGACGGTGGGAAAGACAGACAGAAGCAGGAGTAATAGAGGTAGAAGGGAACAAACAGGATAGGGAAGTAAAGCACAGACATGGAGAGAGAGAGAGAGAGGGAGAGAGAGAATAAAAGCATGAGAGAATGAGGAGGGGGAGGCAGGATAAATCTGTACAGCATCATGATTAGGTATCAGAAGCTTGTTCTGTGGTCTGGAGAGCAGAAGGCAGATCACATCAAACAGATGAGACGCTCAGCACATCTGCTCTACAAACTGGACAAACATCATTGGTGAATTTGTATTTATTCTGGAATGCTTTTCTCAGCTAGCACCACAAGAGCTGCAAACTTTTGGAAACCGGACTAAAACCAAAAGCGGCACCTGCGGATATAAACGATTCTGAAGATAAGCAACACATTTTGACAAATTAAGAAGCATCTTCATGGACTACAACTCCAGAGACGGAAAAGGTCACATACACATCTCCAATCTTTCATTCCAATCTATTTTAATCAGCTGAGCTCTCTTCCCAGCATCCTTCTCATTTCATCATGATTATTCCCCAAGGTTGGAGAACTAGGTTGGTCGCAATGGAGCGGACGGAGGCTATGGATGAGCGGTTTGATTGAGGATGAAGGGTTAGTCCATGCCAAAAACTCTCTTTTTTTTGACTGACACACTTTTAAACGTACTTTTCAGCTTCCAGTTCACATGCTACAGGCATATCACAACTTTAGGCGTAGGTAGGTAAACAAGACCCACGTGAGATTTATTCTAGATTTATAGAGTAAGACACCACCTCTCGCATTCGCACGCCAATCCGTGAGCATAGGGAGTCACCGCCACGCGCTCCCCACCTGCTCTCACACCTTTCCTCAGTCAGAGATCACAACTGCAACTCTCCAGCTGTCTCTCGTCGGCGTCACGAGCCGGCGAAGCTGCCAACAGCTGTTTCTACTCTTTTTTTGGACACTTGTCTCTCGATTTCTCACTAATTCCCTCCATCTCTTTCCTCGCCGTGTCACCATCTTCAGTTTGACCCTCTTTGCCAGGAAGGGAGAGGGAGAGAAATGCCATCACCACAGCAGGGTCTTCAGCTGCCACACAAGTAGACTCACACAAGTGTTGAGAGAAGGAAGAGAGACAGTGCGAAAGAAAGAAAAGGCCAAAAGGAGGTGAGAGGAAGCAAAGGCGAGAAGAGGAAACAAGAGGAGGCGGAGACGCACATCTGAAGAATGTACAGCTTGGGGTCGGGCTCGGATGCATCCAGACGGCACAGGTAAGGAAACTCCCTTTTATTCAGTCCACTGTTGACAGCTTCGCTCGACCTTTGTGCACGAAGAGCGGCTTTCCGTCTCTGGGTCTTGTGTGCGTAGCAGGGGGAATGCCTGTGGGGCTGAATCTGCCATAGTTAACAGGTGGAGCGCCACTCTTTCTTGTGGCTGCTCGCTCGCTGAGTGCAGAAACAGATCTCGAAAACGTATCCGGGGAGAGTGAATGAGGTTCTGGAGACCTGAATGCTTTCTGACACACATACCTGCACTGGCAATTGGGAATGTCAAAGGCGTGCATATATCAGCTTGCAGTCTGTGTCAGTGACGTTGGACTTATTTTCACACTGTTAAAATGGGAGAAAGAGGGAAACTGGGTCATTCATGACAAGTTGGGTTAAAAAACACCTGTTTTTAATCTTAAACTCTTTACATTTGTAGTACAATTATAGAAAAGGTGGGTTGAAGGCTCTTGTTAAAACTCAATAACACTGTTCCATCATTAATGAATAACTACACAGGAACGAATGAGTAATGCAATAATAACATTCTAGTAATTGCTATTAACTAACAAGAAACTCTGATTAATGAATTAGTAAGTAATAATGCTCAGTTGAATGAGATATTTCACTATTAGCTAATCAATAACAACTATTTTTCATACCTCCCAGATAACTTCTAAGAACTAGTAAAGACAAATGCATAATTAATGTGACTATAATGCATAATTTATAATTATTTCTGGTCAATATAATACTACATCCTTTTAAAGGAATTATTATATGGATTATTCAGTATTCCAAAGTGAAAAGTGCCCTATCGATGACTGGAGTCATTAAAAACGTTAGAGTTTTTTTGTAAGTTTTTGAATAGCAATGAGTCATGAATCAAGTGTTACAACATCCTTCTAAAGTAATGACAAATTATTTGGAAAAGTATTCTAAAGTAAAGATCATTGTAACCCACTAGTAATGACTCAAGTGTTAACAAATCTATCAGAATGAATTACTAACCAATCGTTTACAAAAGCCCTAAAAGCGTACAATAACCTTAATCATTGCTAGTGGGTTACCATTATCTTTACTTCAGAATTATTTATATATTATGCATTATTCATGATAATTATGAACATGTATATATAGTTCTTAATAGTCTTATGGGAGGCATGAAAATAAGATAATAGTGAACTACTTCATTCAACTGTGTGCCATTACACTGTAAAAAAATATTGTTGGTTTAACTTAAAAAAGTAAGTAACCTGGTTGCCTTAAAATTTTAAGTTGATTGAACTGGAAAAAGTGAGTTAATACAATGAAGGATATTAATTTAATCATCAGAAACTCTAAATAATAAGTTATCTCAACTAAATAAATTATTTAAGTTGATTTGACAAGAGAAAATATGTTGTGATAACAAATCTTGAAAATATTTTTTACAGTGTACTTACAATTTCATTAATCAGAGTTTCTTGTTAGTTAATAGGGGTTTCTAATGTTAATATTGCGTTACTCATTTGTTCCTGTATAGTTATTCATTAAGAACGAAACAGTATTCTAATGTGTTACCAAATATACATATTGGAGACAGGAGATTGGCCAAGGTCAAAGAAGGGAAATTGATTTTCTGGCTGTCTTGATGTTTTTCTTATGATTTATTTTCCTCACAAATGGAATGTGACGTCCTGTAAAGTGTATGTATGACAATGACAAAATGAGGCTTACCGCTGACATATGTACAGTATGTGCGTATTTATTTATTCATACATTTCAATTTAAGTGATAGAAAGTGAGCGATAGAGTCAAAGTATGTAGATTCATAAACATTCATTTATCACTCAAGTATCATCTGTTGGTGTGTGTGTGTGGTTTTGTCTCAAGAGAAAACGAGAGCCTACTCGAAAAGTCTGACATCTTATTGTGATTTATTTATTACAGACACTTCGGCCCCTCTTAGCATTCATAAGACTGTACCAGTGATTGTTGCTGAAAAGCACATCCGTTAATGTCCAATCACAACTGTTTGGAGTGTGACTAATACATCCCCATTAACATCCGAATTCTGTCTGCGCCACCACACAGGTTACAAATGCTGGGAATGGTGATACTACCATCTGTATTTCAATGTCAGAATCTGACTCACTAAAACCTGTATGATTATGTCTGAACAGGTGAGATCACAGAGGTTTGGAAAAGTCAGCTGATATGTGATGCATGCAGATTTGGGAAACACTAATGTCTGATCCGACCTTGACATTTTGAGCTCTCTCACCTTGAATAGCTGTTAAAAATGTATACAGCATGGGGTGGAATTGTGTGGAATACTGAAATAAGCTTCTGATCTCTGTTTTTGCTATACAGTTGCTATACACTTCACTGTAAACAAGACCTGAGTAGTTTATAATGAGCTTTATTTGTGACAAATTTGAGGTTTGTGTAGGCAAAACTTTGCTGCTTCTTAAAAACTTACCTCATAATGTTTGTGTGTGTGCATCTGCGGTGCATTGAGTTTGTTTCTTAGCGGTTGCTCATACAGTGGTCAAAGCAGACGGTAACATCTGGACAGGAGAGATTCGGTCATAACATCTGTGGCCGCAGCTTAAAACGGAAACTTACCATGATCCCACTCTTCTCCTGTGTAATTAAAGACAATAGCAGGTAGCTTGTGTCCCACATTACAAAATGCAGGCATAGCAAAAGCAATGTTGAGATTACGAATTAGCTTTGTGTGAGTTAACATCACTCAAGTGAGAATGTGTTTGGGATCGTTGCTAGAAATAGCAGCAATAGTGTAACTCCAAATGTAATGCAGCTTTAAACTTTCTAACACTCTTGTCTGTGGTGGAATTTTGCCTCGGAGAAACATACATCGACAGAAACGCACAAGATGTTAATTCGGTGCTAATATAACACACCATCTGGCTGCAGTGTATGATGGTCTGTGTGTTTTATAGCTCTTTGATTGTGATTTTTGATGGTTGCAGATGTCAGTTTAACCACAAATGCAATTAATTCAGCAAAATGTCTAGTTTGTAGTTGGAGTAATGCCCACTCTACAGCCATTTGCAGTTGTGCCGGATGGGATATAAACCTATATTTTTTGTATTTTAACAGATGAGAGCATTTTTTTTTCATTCATTTGAATATTTTATTCTGATGTTTTGCCGTCAGGAAACTGTACTGTAACTGTTATTATTTATACTTTTCTGTCCAAACAAAATAGTTTTAATGCTTTCAATTTCTTTTCAAATATGCGCATTCTTGTTGTGGAGGTTGTTTAATATTTCTGTTCATTTGACTACCATTTATATTACAGTTTGGTTTATGATCTAAACTGACTGATGGATGTAAAGGTTGTAGTTGTAGAGGTAAAATGTATTAAAAGCCATTGTGCTTTAATCAGCTTCACTCATCAGCACGCAGTGGCCAGCTGGCACCCACAGCTGGTGTTTTACTTTAAAAATATTTCTATCTGCGATTATCTACATGGAAGGTGCAGATTAAATTTTGCGATGAGTTATGTTTATGTGTAATGCTTGGAATCCAGTGAAGTGCCTTACAGTAACACAGGCACTGTAACATTCACTATCATAAGAAATATACTTTCTGTCGTTATATTATTTTATAACAAAATAATATTATATATACACTCACCTAAAGGATTATTATGAACACTAAAGTAATTCTGTGTTTGACCCCTTTCGCATTCAGAACTGCCTTAATTCTACGTGGCATTGATTCAACAAGGTGCTGAAAGCATTCTTTAGAAATGTTGGCCCATATTGATAGGATAACATCTTGCAGTTGATGGAGATTTGTGGGATGCACATCCAGGGCATGAAGCTCCCGTTCCACCACATCCCAAAGATGCTCTATTGGGTTGAGATCTGGTGACTGTGGGGGCCATTTTAGTACAGTGAATTCATTGTCATGTTCAAGAAACCAATTTGAAATGATTCAGAGCTTCGTGATATGGTGCATTATTCTGCTGGAAGTAGCCATCAGAGGATGGGTACAGGGTGGCCAAGGGATGGACATGGTCAGAAACAATGCTCAGGTAGGCAGTGGCATTTAAACGATGTCCAATTGGCACTAAGGTGCCTAAAGTGTGACAAGAACACATCCCCACACCATTAAACCACCACCACCAGCCTGCACAGTGGTAACAAGGCATGATAAATCCATGTTCTCATTCGGTTTACTCCAAATTCTGACTCTACCATCTGAATGTCTCAACAGAAATCGAGACTCATCAGACCAGGCAACATTTGTCCAGTCTTCAACTGTTCAATTTTGGTGAGCTCTTGCAAATTGTAGCCTCTTTTTCCTATTTGTAGTGGAGATGAGTGGTACTGGGGTCTTCTGCTGTTGTAGCCCATCCGCCTCAAGGTTGTGCGGGTTGTGGCTTCAAAAATGCTTAATACCTCAGTTGTAACGAGTGGTTATTTCAGTCAAAGTTGCTCTTCTATCAGCTTGAATCAGTCGGCCCATTCTCCTCTGACCTCTAGCATCAATAAGGCATTTGCGCCCACAGGACTGCCGCATACTGGATGTTTTTTCCTTTTCACACCATTCTTTGTAAACCCTACAAATAAATGTGAGTGAAAATCCCAGTAACTGAGCAGATTGTGAAATACTGAAACCGGACCACCTGGCACCAACAACCATGTCACGACTCCAAAATGCTTAGATATCAAAATTGAAAATACTGTGGACAAAGACACCTAGCCTACATCTTGGATGCCCTTGAGGTAAGCTAAAACATATAAAAAATTTATTTCAAAGTGAACTATCCCTTTAAATCACCTTTTTCCCCATTCTGACATTCAGTTTGGGGTTCAGGAGATTGTCTTAACCAGGACCACACCCCTAAATGTATTGAATCAACTGCCATGTGATTAGTTGATTAGATAATTGCACCAATGAATTATTGAAGAGGTGTTCCTGATTATCCTTTAGGTGAGTGTATATATATATATATATATATATATATGTGTGTATATATATATATATATATATATATATATATATATATATATATATATATATATATATATATGCTCAAATGGGTAGTTACTATCAGGACACCAATCCAGTCCAATGATGGCATAAAATAGAATGGATGACAGCTGTTGTTGTGGGGGTTTTTTGTTGCATTTTTTTTGTCTGACAGTGGTGAACTCTTTCATTTTCTTTCTTTTTTGTTGATTTGTTTGAAATAAGAACATATGCTCTGTGTGATGTGATTGTCCATGGGATCTATGGTCAAACACATATCAAAGTGGCCATTTTAAAAGAGATCTGAAGACTTGAAAAGGACATGAGAAGATCACTCCAACAGCAGATCTAACAGATTCAAAAGAGGAGTGTGAATACATTATCGTGCACTAGCCTAACGGTGTGTGTGTGTGTGTTTC
The DNA here is from genome assembly GCA_030378365.1 of Hybognathus amarus. Taxonomy (NCBI): domain Eukaryota; kingdom Metazoa; phylum Chordata; class Actinopteri; order Cypriniformes; family Leuciscidae; genus Hybognathus; species Hybognathus amarus. Next base: position 855,597 of record JAQIUQ010003778.1, read on the forward strand.
ATTTGCTGTCATCAAAGCAAGGCTGCAGGTGTCTCACTGCTGTTACACAGTGTCATGTGCAGCAGGCCAACAAACAAACTCACTCTGAAGACATCCAATATAGGGGTGTTTCTTCATCTATTGGCACTTCCCAGAGGTTAATTTCCCAGAGGTTAATTGTTAATAAAACTTGCATTATTCAACTTTTTTATTTCTTATATTAAGGTCAAATATATATATAAAAAAAGTGCGGAAATAACAAAAAGTGCGCGAGAATTGAGCTAGAAGTCGTAGAAGAAGAACGCAATTCTCGCGCATGCGTTGTGGAAATCTTTTGAACTCTTGTCTCAGGCCCAGAAGGAAGAAAAGGAATAGTCGAATAAAGTTGTTATTTTTGTTTTATTTCCGCACAAAAAGTATTCTCGTCGCTTGAAAAACTTATAGTTGAGCCACTGTAGTCACATGGAGTGACATTACAGTCACATTACATCATGGGGGTGAGTAATTAATGACTTAATTTTCATTTTTGGGTGAACTAACCCTTTAATAACTTAACTATAATAGCCCTACATGAAATAAGGAACAAAGTAAATCTAAGGTAATTGTGAACAGAACTAATTTCCAGTCAAGTCAAGTTGTATTTTTGTCAAATTAACTGTGAAAATATATTTTATTTAGGATACGATTTTGTCTAAATGTTTCAATTTGTTTTTTACACCATAGAATGCTATTGCTATTAAACACATGATGAAAATTATATCAACTTTTGGACATGGTTAGGAGATAAATAAACTATGGTTTGCAAAGTGTGTTTTACCAAACTCCACAAGACCTGAAGGGCCTGAAGAAACACCCTATGTATATTTTTTTTAAATGAAAAACACTCTTTCTTTTTTTACCTTACTTCCTCTATCAGTGATCCCTAGAAACTTGTACAGCTGTTGCTATGTTAACTCCGCTGCTTGCATAAGTGTGAGGATTTCATTGAGTTACGACAAGCATACAAATATGCTCATTGATGCTTTGCTAGTATTAAGTGGAGTTTGAACAGTGTCTTTTTAATGAGGATTTAAAAAAAAAAAATGCAGACGGGAAAGAAAGGAGAGAGGACCAGACCATGACAGCTTTAACTCTTTCTTAGTGTCTGTGGTTTCTCATGGCAAGTCTTGTGTTTGGTTTCATGCATTTCTCTTTTCTTACTTAACCATCTGTCTTCCACTTGAGCAGAAAGTCCCACATTGGGTGAGGAGCACTACTAATAAAGTCGGATAGCAAAACAATGCAGTACAAATCATAAAAGCGGACAAGAGAATCCTCATGCATTCTTAACATATTATAACGTAGCAATTAGGTTTATTAGCAGCCAGATGTATTCATGGGAGCTTTTTGAAGGAACATGATAGCTATCAAAGTGTGAGTTGTGCATTTTTCATGCAGAGTAATTCAGTCTATGGTCCAACAGCTAGCTCTGATAGTTTAATGGGCTGCAGTGTCACATTCGTAAGATGTTGGCATGGATGGATGGGCCTAACCTTTAAGATTCTAATTCAAGTGCATCTCATCAGATTCTGGTTTAGTTTGCTGTTGAAAACAAAGTCCTTGCTCTTTCCTACAAGCCTGTTTAATTTGTGTTGACTGTAACACACTGAAGTGTAGCGGAAACCTAATGGTTAAAGTTCAGCACTGGCAGCCCAAAGGTTGCTGGTTCATTTCCAAATAGCTACAACCCAGAAACTGGAGAGTTACTGAGATCGCTATCATGCTCTATCACCATGGTTACCAGTAATGCACTTGACCCGAGGTCGCACCGACTCGCTCCAATGGGCCTGTCCTTGAATTACTAGTCTTTAAATTCTATACGGTCACTTAAGATTAAGAAAAACAACATATGCTAGACCTTTGCACTGTAAAGATATTAGTGGTTCACAAACTTGCAGTGGTGTGAATTGAAATCGTTAAACAAGCATTCGTCAGATTTTTTTTCTCACTAAAGGTGAGCTTTCAATGACCCACACCATCTGCGGGTTGAGAGATCAGGGACCTGCCCCTGTGAAGTGTTGAGAGCTGAGTTTAGATGTGATTCCCTGCTGGATATATTGTAAATCTCCCATGCAGCCTGCTAATGGCCTGTTGTTTCACAAAGGCGCATGCACACACCGTGACCAGAACACATGCAATCCGAGATTATGAGTGGCAGAAATAGACATTCAGACCACGTGAGTGCTTTTTAAACACAGGATTACTATACATTAAAGCACAATTGCTGTTTATTTATGCTTCAGCGAGGAAACAATTTCAGATTTGCGTGCATGTCATTTAAAATTAAATAAGTTATGTTGTTTGTGTTAGAAATTAACTTGTCGAAACACAAGGATTTAATCAAGACTATTCTCATAATTGGAAGGGTTAGTTCACCTAAAAATGAAAATTATTCCATAATTTTCTCACCCTCAAGCCATCCTTGTTGCATATGACTTTCTTCTTTCAGCCAAACCTAATTTGAGTTATATCTACAAAAAAAAAAAAAAAAAATCCTGGCTCTTCCAAGCTATATAGTAGGAGTGCATACTAACCGAGATTTTGAAGAACTCGGGCGGACATTACCCGTTACGGACGGACGGACATTACCGATGGATGGATGGATGAATGGATGCACGTTTTTGGGCTTCAAAATCAGTTTATATTTACTCCCATTATAAAGCGTGGAAGAGCCAAGCTATTTCTTAATATAACTCTGATTGTCTTTGGCTGAAAGAAGAAAGTAAGATAACACTTTACAATACGTGTGCACTAATAAGCATTAATTCATGCTTTACTAATGCACAGATAATACTGAATTAATGTGAAACTAATGATTATTTAAGCTATTCATTCATGATTACCACATTAGGAACTAATTAAGAGTCTGTTAGGTTAATGTATTAGTTCATACATGAATTGTTATAAATTTAATATGTAATTGTGGATTAATTCCATAATAACTCATTTTTTAACTAATAGTGTTAATTAATATGTTAATTACCAGAATGAGCCAGAGCCTTGTATTTCAACTTCCAGATAATATGACAGGTACACTAATATGCTTTAATACATCATTAATTACTTCATTGTTAGTGCAAATTCATGTGCAAATTACCACAATTACTAAATGACTAGTTAATAATGATGTGCCCCAACAAGTAAAGTCATAACATAATGATACCTTTGCAAATCATTAGCTAATGATTAATTAAAGCAGACAACTGGAAGTTGAAGTGCATAACTTTGACTAATTGTGGTAATTAACACATTAATTTACACTATTAGTTAATAAAATGTTATTAAGGAATTAATACACAATGACACATTGAATTAATAGCAATTCATGTATTACTTAATCTATTAATCATATTGACTCTTTATTAGTTGCTGATGCAGTAATCATTAATTAATGGTTTCAGTTCTTCATGAGTTATACATTAACTCATGAATATCTGTGCATTAGTTAAGGATGAATTAATGCATATTTGTGCACCCGTATTGTAAAGTGTTACCCCTTGATTCAACAGTTGTGCTCCTCATACACACTTAGAGAGAACACAAGTCTGACATTTTATAAATTGGCAAACAAGTAACAATTCTGAAATGCTAAGTGTTTGCTCTCTTTCTTTATCTCTGTCTGTCTCTCAGGCTCTAGGAGGCTGAAATGGCCACTCCTCAAGGGTGCTGGGGTCCCACTCTTCAACTCCTCTTCTTCTTTCATCTGTTACTCAATGTCAGTGCCTCCCTGTCAGGGACGTCCATTCTTTGGCCCTCCTTCGGTCAACGTGGCTGTGGTTTTCAGTGGTATGGCCCACCACAGTGAGATCAAGGGCCGTCTGAGTCCAGAAAACTTCCTAGACATGCCCCTGGAAGTGAACCCCATCACCGTGCTTGTGAACGACACTAACCCCAGGGCATTACTCACACGTCTCTGTCAGACTATGGCAGCGGAGAGCCTCCACGGAGTGGTGTTTGAAGATGACGTGGACTCAGAAGCCGTGGCACAAATCTTAGACTTTATCTCCTCTCAGACGTCCATTCCCATAGTAGGCATCAGTGGAGGTTCTGCAGTTGTCATCCCACATAAAGTAAGTGTTTGAAAAGGTGGCAGGCAGCCGTAGATCATAGGGATCTGTTAGCTAAGGAAGAACGTTTAATTTGAAATGGGAATTACCTGAGATCACAATCCAATCAATATTTAAGTTACTATGAAAGGATTGTCTTTGCAACTAGATAAAGAACATGTGGATAGATAGGGGAAGTTTTTTTCCTACAGAGCTACAGAAAAGCTTATACATTGGGTCACATTTGTGAAACACCAGCAGAATAAATACCTCTACAAATTATTCATTAAGCTTTTTAGACATAAAAAATTATTCCGAATTAAATTTCACAAGTCATGTCTGTGGACAATTTGTATATAAATTTTTCACATTGAAATGAATGCAACAACTTTCATTAGAAAGTGATTACAAATAATTGTCTTTGTGACAAACACATTTCTATGTGAATTTTTTGTAAAACAATCATTTGTTGTTGCATTCTGAAAGTTTATGCACCAAAATAAAAATGTAAAATTGTAACTTTGAACTGAATTACACCAATTCACCCACAAAAATGTAATGATTTACACCTAAATGTGTTTGTTACACAGAAAATCGTAATGAAAATGTAATTAAATGCAGTAATCATGCATACAAGACATCATTTTGATTTGCAACATCCTGTTCTATACTTTGTTCGAATTTGGTCATGCTACAGCAAGACAATATTGCACGTGTAAATCCCATGCAATTGAATAAGCTGTGGCTGAATTAGTTTTAGGGATTGGAACTCTACAGGTCCAAAAAATGTAAAATTGTAACTTTGAACTGAATTACACCAATTCACCCACAAAAATGTAATGATTTACACCTAAATGTGTTTGTTACACAGAAAATCGTAATGAAAATGTAATTAAATGCAGCAATCATGCATACAGAGACAACATTTTGATTATGTTTCATGAATTAGGTTCAATGTGTGGCCAGCATACCACTTTAAGTTTCAATAACATCAGCCTTCATTCATGAACATAAACAGTAAATTGATTAGAATTATGACAATGTAACAGAGTCCCCTGTGCTTTCTCAGAGTGCAGAAAGACTAGCTTGAAAGAAAAACATTGAAAATGTATTTCAAATATCAAATCAAGATTTAATCAGGGGTATCTGTGAAGTAATTTCAGGGACACTGTACTTACAGCTGTTATTAGACACAGCGAGTATAAAATAACTGCTGTGAGGTTGACAAACGTTAGCATGTGCATGTGGTTTGTGTGTGTATTTTCCAGCCATCCCTGTACTGATATGCTATTGAACAGATGCATGGAAAACTAATTGTGTGAGGTGTGAAAATCAATGATGTATGATGTATAACCACCACCAACAGTTGTGTCCCATTTTCCACTGTTTACTGAGGTGTGGAAACTTCTGAATAACATCAAAAAATGATATAAAATTATAGCTATTCAATGCCTATTTTTAAGGCAACTGCGTATAAGACTGTAATTTTACATACAGCGTGTTTAGTGAAGGCATTTTGTGTCTCAGTGGAAGCTTAAACTTTGTTTGAATGAAATACAAATGAAAAAACATGCAGTCTTTAAGGTTGCATAGGTTCTTTGGATTTAACTTTTGAAAAACGTTCATCACCACAACTCATACAAGTCTGAAACAACATGAAGGTAAATGATGGCAAAATGTCCAATTTTGGCTTAACCAATCCTTGATCAAATACAACTAAAGGCATGTGCAGTTGTGTTGCTTTTTCTCTATTAGTGCACACGATGTGGATTTTACATGATCTGATATCTGAAATCCACAAAAGAAAAAACTTTTAAGACAGTAAAACAATCATTACGCATTCAAACTGGCAAAAGATGTATATCTTTAAATGGGAAACACAATAGCCCTTGATTTAATGGGACAGATTAGTATCTTCAATACCAGCTATAGAGTGGATGACTCCTTCCTGCCCAGCTGTCATTTTCAAATGCCTTTCAGACTTGCACGAATTGCAGAAAAGCAAGATTGATAAGATGTTTAAAGTGGAACAGAAAGCCAAAAATATGCGTTTGTCTCCAACGTCAGATAATTTAGTAAGAACTGGATTAAAATGAAGCATCCTTGCAGGGAATCATTTTTCAGGACCATTCAGGTTTAACCATAGAGCATGAAATATGAAATATGAAGAACCTGAATAATTTGCCAAATCTTTTGAACAGCCCAATGACCATGTTCCTATTTTTATTAAAGAGCACTGAGGGAAAACCTGAAAAGAATCCCTTAGCATCCTTCATATTTATAATTTCCAATTCTCATTCATGTTATAAAGTTTTAATATTTCGGACAGCACACTGACTTCAGGAATAGACTTCATAGTAAGGGTTCAACATATAAAATATCAATCAAATTAGAAAAATTGCCACAAAGAAATATTTGCATAACCATATTTCATTGCATATAATCTCCTTTGGGAAATGCATGCATATCTTATCATAAAATTTGATGCGATTATAAAATTCCTGTTGTATAGGCTTGCGGTGGGCAGAGGCAGAGATATGCAACATCCTGTTCTACTTTGTTTGAATTTGGTCATGCTATAGCAAGACAATACTATTGCACGTGTAAATCCAATGCAATTGAATAATCTGTGGCTGAATTAGTCTAGTTTTAGACTCATGGGACTAAATTCTTGAGGGATAATCCCATTTTTCTGCGAAATGCAAGTTTTTTCAGACAAAAACCATATTTTGACTGCTATGGCATAACTTTCAACTGCTCTTTCTGAGGCTCTTGAATGCTAAACGCAGGAGGGTTGAGTCTGGGTGATTGTATAACTTCTTAAAGAAAGAAAACTCGGCGAGAGAAGAAGGACCGGTGAGTCCCAGAGCACCTGACCCTCTCTCTCTCCAAGAGGTAGCCTACTTTAACCACAGAAGTTATTTGAAGGACACGGATCAGTCTGTCAGGGAAGGGGAAAGCTCTTAGTCAGAGAGGAGTCTTGGGAAAATGTCTCTCGGCTCCTGACACTCCCAGACCTCCACACCCATTTTTCTCACTTTGGAACTTAATTGGACACCACCTCCTCTGGTACCTTTGAGTCATCTCATGCTGTGCGGTAGAAGGAGAATGCGTTGGCAGTGTAGGGCATTAGGACGCTTGCTTGTTTGAAGTTAACTAAGTGCAAGTGAAATTAAAACGAGTGGATTTTTTACATGCACAACCGTGGCTTGATATTAACGCTAAGTGTTATTATTCACACATTTTTACATGCAAATATAATATTGCACATTTTTTTCAAACAGCACATCACACCGGCATTATATTGAACAGCTGCATGGATTAACGAGTATTTGGTGTCAAGTGTAAATCTATTCAATAGGATTACAGAAGAAGGAATAATGGTTGAAAGTCAGGCAATAAATCAAGTCCCTACACGTGGCTGTGGTACAGATAGGATCAATAGTCTAGTGAATTGTCTTTGCGTTGTAAATCCAATTCTCATATCTCACACTTTGGAACGTGTTCAAGGTTAATGTCGCTCAGTAATACATGTTATTTCAATGGTATGAGAAAGTCCCATGTACCATGATTGAGTTACTATGGATTTCATGTGTGCAACCTGTAAAACTGAAATGCAGAACAATTATCAGTGCAGCGTGTGAAATGTGCATGTAGTTGAAAAGTTACTTATAGTTAGTAGAATGTCTAAAGTGACTATCGAAGTCTAACCGATTTTTGCAGTGACTACATACGCATGGCAATAAATGAAGTCAATAAGGGACAAAAGGGACATTTTGACATTATGAAGTCTACCTAATCCTGACATATGTGTTAAACATTAGTGTCTGTTGAACAGTTTTATGGCATTGGCGTTAGAAACTATTCCTGAATCTTGTAGTGCATGTTCGAATAGTTTGCCAGAGGGCAGAAAATAGAAAAGTGCCTGTGGCAGATGACTAGTGTTCATGATGCGCTTGTCTTCTTGAGGCAGCGTGTAATGTAGATACCACAATGGTGGTATTGTCAGCAAACGTAATAATTGTATGTTGGGGTGGTGATGGTGCAGTGGATAAGACACATGCCTTTGGTGTGAGAGACCACTGTGAGATACCAATATGTCCCTGAGCAAGACACTTAACAACTAGTTGCTCCAGAGGCGTGTGACCTCTGACATTCATAGCAATTGTAAGTTGCTTTGGATAAAATCTAAATGAATAAATGTAAATGTAAAAATGGTATTGGAGCTGTGAACGGCCACACAATCATGTGTAAACAAGGAATACAGCACAGGGATCAATGCGCTTCCCTGTGGCATGCCAGTGTTCAGGGTCAATGAATGTACAGTTTTGCAATTTTACCTCAGTTATTAGCATGTTAGGGTTAGTTCACCCAAAAATGAAAATTCTGTAAGTAATTACTCACCCCTATGTTGTTCCAACCCTGTAAGACCTTCGTTCATCTTCTGAACACGATTTAAGATATTTTTGATGAAATGTGAGAGCTGGATCACTCCTCCCATACAAGTGCCATGGGCTTCTTGAGGGATTGAAACTTGCTGGCCTAGAAAAGTTATTAAAGTCATCATTAAAATAGTCCAAGTGACTACAGTGGCTCAATCTTAAGTTTATCAAATGACGAGAACACTTTTTGTGGAAAAAAACAACAACAGGTTACTAGTTAAATTTGTTATTTATGATATCCACAATAAAGGCTATATCTCGTTCACGCTGCTGGTCAATGGACGTGCGACGTCGTGCACCTGGCGGCCATCTTGTCACAGGCAGCTCGCTCACTCGTAACATTGTGTTTTTAATGGTGCATGTACTTTTTAAATAACCATAACTTGCTCAAATTTTCTACCGATTTCAAATGATTTGGTTTGTTATAAACGTCAGGTGATATAGTTATGACACTGCAGACTTATGAATAATAAGTGTATCAATAAATAATCATCCAGAAATTCAGGTTACTAGTTTAACAGTGTATGATCTGTTTTTGTTCAAAAATATCTTTAATTAGTGGAAGGAGAAGATGTCCAGGGTGCTCAAGGAGTTCAGAAAAAGAGAGAAGAGTCTTCTAAAGAAGAGGTCCTTGGGATTTTCTTCTTCTACATATCTTAATTTGTGTGTTTGATAAACGAAGATCTTACTGGGTTGGAACAACATGAGGGTGAATACTGACAGAATATTCATTTGTGGTTGAACTATCCCTTTAATTGTAACTTGTCGTCAGGTTTGGTTATTGTGGTTGGTCCATCCCTGGAATGATTGCATATATCTCTTAAAATGTCTTAGTGTCCTTAAGTAATCATTTTATGGTACCCACACAAATGATTGTAGTTCCTTTATCTTCTGTCTTGATTCTGCAGGCTGAAGGCTCCACCTTTCTCCAGATGGGATCTTCTATAGAGCAGCAAATAAATGCAATGTTCAAAGTGATGGAGGAGTACAACTGGGGTAACTTTGTGGTGATCACCAGTTTGTATCCCGGCTACGAGACCTTAGTGGACTACATTCGCTCCTTTCGGACACCAGCTACTTCCTGTGGGAGCTGCAGGATGTGCTGAGCTTCGAGATGTCCGTGGGGGCCAATGACATGCCGCACACAGTAGACTACTACAACAAGTGGACTCGCAGGTATATCTAGTGTACTGTTCCCACGAGGAGGCGCAGTACTTGTTCAGGATGGCCTCTGATGTGGGGCTTATGGGGCCTGGATACATCTTGGGTCATCCCCAGTCTGGCTGTGGGGAACCCTGAAATATCCCCCCTGACAGTTTCCCAGTGGGCGTACATCAGTATTATCACAGACCGCTGGGAGGAAACACTGCGCCAGAGGGTTTCGGGAAGGAGTGGCAGTCATTGTAGAAGGGGTGTACAGTTTCCACAAGCACAGAGGATTTATCTCCTGAGGGTCATAGTGACTGCAATAGTCCTGCCAAATTGAATTCCAACAATTCTCTCTTCAGGTAAGACTTTTTCAGACTGCCTAGTTTAGTAAAGGTATATTTGAAAAGCACCTTTAGATTGTTTGTTTAAAAAAAGGATTTAAAACCCATGTCTTCCCTTGTGAAAAAAGAGAAAATAGTACTAGAATACTTTTAAAGGGGTCATCGAATGCAAAATTCACTTGTATATGGTGTTTGCATATAAATGTGTATTTGCAGTGTGTGGGCACAACCACCATAAAAAAAATCCATCCACTCCTTTTTTAATCCTCAAAAAGTCTAAACAGATAGATATCTTGTTCACGCTGCTGGCCAATGGAGGTCGACGTCTGCACCTGGCGGCCATCTTGTCACAGGCAGCTCACTCACTCGTAACATTGTGTTTTAATGATGCACTTTTTAAATAACCATAACTTGCTAAATTTTCTACCGACTTTCGAACGGTTTGATTTATTGTAAACGTCAGGAGATGTAGTTATGACACTGCAGACTTATGAATAATAAGTGTATAAATGAATAATCATCCAGAATTATAGCTACGTTAATAACGTTTGTAAGAAACCAAACCGTTTGTAAATCCATTATGATTTCAACGAGATAAGAGTATTTGTGAGCACTTACTCTTACGATTTATTGAGCACTATGATGTCATAGAGCTCATGCTCCACCCATTTGTCACCCCCTATGGAAGAGAGGGGTGGGGTGAGCAGTTACTTATTATCATTTAAAGAGATATGCACCAAAATAGGTCACTGAACAAAGATGTTTTTGAAAAGGTTAAAAGGGTGTTGTTTTACACAACCATTGAGGAATTTTAACCAAAGTATATTACAAACTTTACATGAACACCCTAAAGAATCATACAAACTTGTCAGGAAATGGGCATCCAATGACCCCTTTAAAAGAAAATTTAGTGTGAACAGAATGTAATGTTTTCAGACTCTTAATTGAATGTTATTTGCAATTAAATAAAAATGTATTTTTGTGTAAATTTATATTAAATGCAGTAAGCTGAACTTTGGAGTGCTTTTTGACCCACTTAGGTAGCACATCTTTATATGTAATTTCATAATCTCTTCTTTTGAAATATGTTCTTCCAAGCAGTAACTGAAGTATTTATGATAAGGACCTTTTTTAGGACCTTTATTTTAATATTATAATATTATCTTTAATTAATGTCATTTATTGATCATCAATATCATGTCTTAAAAGAAAGAGAAACTATATCATAGACATCCCTTTGTAATATCTGGAGTACTCTGACTGCCAGTAATGTTTTATGAAGCCATGCCATATATAGTCCTCCCTTGGCCAGCATTGCCCTATTATTTTTATCAAAAATGTTGATCACATCAAATTAAACAGGATAATGTGGATGGCAAATTTACAAATACTCAAAATCCTGACAATTTGAATTTTCACAGCTTAGTTGGCCGCTGGAGATTTCATCATAAACAGCTTTCCAGACAAAACATTGCATTTTTGCACTTTTTCTGTGGTCTCTCCCTTGTAATGAGACTGGGAGATTCTCCAGATTTCCTTGTTAAATCTGCCATTCACCTGGGAGTCACCGTCCTCATTAAATAGTGTTCCAATTGCCTCTCCGAGCTTTCTGTGATCAAGCGTATCAGAGACACATGAGTGACTGGGTTCTCCATCCGGAATGTTCCCAGGCTTCGGTGCTGTTCATGTGTCTGCCCGTTTCTCTGGCATAAAAAGAAACGTCTGTCGGAAGACAGTTTATAAATCTTGAAAGAACTGGCTTTTCAGACATGTGACTAGTTGGGCAGTATCAAAGGATTCATCAGGCGGAAAAAAAGGAATGTATTTACTATTCTCTATAGGAGAAAAAAAAACATTAAATTAGGAAGGAATGAAAATGACGTATTTGCTTACCATCATGTTATATCATGGATCTTCATCACATGGTTCTTTCAATACACAACGAAAAACGACAACAAAAAATGGGCAGTAAAAGTAAGTTAACTTAAGAACCACTGCTGCATGTTGTGTACAGTAAGTTGAACTTGAGAACAGGATCATTGAATTAATTGTTTTCAAAGAATTGTTCACAAAACTGACTGATTCATTCACAAATCTTTACATCAAGTGGCTTTAAGTACTATGTACTTACATTGGAAATAAGCATAATGTACTTATTGTGCTCATGTTGTATTGTAAAACACTTTTGCTGCTATTGAGGGTAGGGTTAGGGACAGGTGTGGTGGTATGGGTAGGTTTAAGGGTATGTTAAAGGGCATTGCTGTGTTGGCTACTGTTTAATGTTTGTTTGTTTTTTGAATTTTTGTCATTTGTCATATTTTCAGACAGGTGGAATTTGCACTGCCATTGTATAAAAATATCTGTGTGAAGGTTTATATATATATATATATATACTATATATATATATATATATATATATATATATATATATATTATAAAGAGTCATTTGAAATGGCATGAGGGTACATAAATAAGTAATAGGATTTAAATTGTTGCTATAATATTCATTTTAAATCATATTTGTTCAATATAATGTATTCTTTTGCATAACTGAGATTGAACAGTTCTTTATAAGCTTTATTGTTTGCAAAGTAGCCATAAATATTAGAGAAGGTGGATAAGATAGATATAGAGTGGTGTATTTGGGTTTCTCTGAGGATTTTGTTGTTTATAGTTGTATAGTCATGTCATGATTTTAGCCATTACTGAAATGATGTCTGAATGATAGTAACTGCTACTGCACTTTTTATCATTAAAATTGAATAAATCCTGCCTGATGTTCTGCTCCACCAGTAGCTTGTTCTATAAGTGAACAATTCGTTTAATAAAAATGTTCAGGTCTATGAGACAAAGAGGATTAAAAGAGAGAATGAATACTGTAAATGTATTAGTGTCTGTACTCTGATTTATATTCATTTGACGGCGGGAAAAATATTATAGGCTTGTATTTGAAATGTCCTCCTTTCTGCCTAATAGTCTTCTGTCTCATTTCAGAGATTGATAAAAATCCAAGCAATTATACAATCACTTAAAATTCAAATCGACTTTCTTTTCGGTTTACTAATTTAAAGCTACTAATTTGTTCTACAGGCATATGCGAAATGTGTCATGGGAGCACAAGGACCTCTCCTTCAATGCTGATGGCTATCTCACTAATCCTTCCATGGTGATCATTGCTTTGGATCAGAGAGACACTGGGACAAGGTTAGTCTTATGATTAGATGGAAAAATAACAATAATAATGTTCACCACATAAAGCTGGAATATACCGATCTGGAGAGACTTGAATTGTTTTATACTATTCCTTTAGAAGTAAGTGTTTGGAAGTCATATCTGTGTATTTGGGAACACCCGTTAGAGTAACAACACTACAGATATATATAAAGACTGATTAAATAATAACAAATTATTTTGAGTGACTACATTGTACTGTAGTGACACAAGATACCAGGGAATGCACTAGTTTTTAGGGATGCACAATGTTTTCGAAAACATTTTTGAAAGAAGCATAAAATACTTCTTTCAAAAACAAAACAAAACAAAAAATCTTACTGAACCCAAAACTTTGAACAGTGTAAATATAAATAATATTTAATATTGTGTATTCCCTGTTCACAAAAGATATAGTCTATATTAAATATATAGTCTAATATAGTTATAATTTTACATCATCAAGTTTGTTTTTTTCTAGAGCACATTTACTACCGGCTTTTGGCCGAACCAAAGTGCTGTACAATAATCACAGTAAATACACATTGCACCCACAGCATTCTTATCGACCCAAAATATTGTGCATTCAAATAAAATAAAGTAAAAATAATTAAAAAACTAAAGAACAAGTAAATTACATATAAAAAGCTAATCCAAACAAATGAGTTTTTAGCGGTGTTTTAAGAAAGTATACATTATACTTATTATGTGTTATTTTATTACATTTTTCCCTTTTAATTATAAGATATTGGCAGCTATTTCACTGATATAGCTATTTCACTGATTTCAATATCTTTGCCTTTTTAGCTTTTATTAATCACAGATTTTTAAATGAATGAATAAAGAATCTGAAAACCCTGCCTCATAGGCTCCTCCAACGCTGGACATTTATTACTATCCACTCCAGGTCATGATGCAATTACACTTGGCTTTCTGAAACAGTCTTTTCTTCCTCACATGGCCAGCCCTCAAGCACTTTGGCCTATGTGATAGGGACATGTGTAGGCCGCCTGGCAATGTGTGAACACCACCTGACTACAAAAAGAGATTAGAGGAATAAACAGAGATCAAAATGACATCAAAATTTGCATCCGGTCATCACGCCTCTTCTCAGTGGATTAGAGGATACGGATATTAGAGGATGTGTGTTGCCATCTAAATCTGCAATAGGAATAAAAAAAATACGTGCTCAGATTCTCAGTCCTGTTAATGGCTACTAAATAACGACTAAATTGAAATAACTTTTGTAACCTTGTTTTAAAAGTAGGGTGTACATGTTTTCTGTAAATTTCAGGGACTGGATTGACTGAATTTGTTTGCCACTTGTTTGTGTTCTTTCAACAATGCAGATGCTAAATGCTGCTGCAATTAAAATATAAATATTTAATTTAATTAACTCGCTCTTTTTTAGCTCAAACAAGTCTTTCTATGTAAATTAGGCTCATACATCTCAAAAATCCTCTCTTTTTGCCAGGCAAAACTAGCATTGTGCTAAATAACGACTAAATTGAAATAAATTTTGTAACCTTGTTTTAAAAGTAGGGTGTAAATGTTTTCTGTAAATTTCAGGGACTGGATTGACTGAATTTGTTTGCCACTTGTTTGTGTTCTTTCAACAATGCAGATGCTAAATGTGCTGCAATTAAAAATAAATATTTAATTTAATTAACTCGCTCTTTTTAGCTCAAACAAGTCTTTCTATGTAAATTAGGCTCATACATCTCAAAAATCCTCTCTTTTTGCCAGGCAAAACTAGCATTGTGCTAAATAACGACTAAATTGAAATAACTTTTGTAACCTTGTTTTAAAAGTAGGGTGTAAATGTTTTCTGTAAATTTCAGGGACTGGATTGACTGAATTTGTTTGCCACTTGTTTGTGTTCTTTCAACAATGCAGATGCTAAAATGTACTGCAATTAAAAATAAATATTTAATTTAATTAACTCGCTCTTTTTAGCTCAAACAAGCCTTTCTATGTAAATTAGGCTCATACATCTCAAAAATCCTCTCTTTTTGTCAGGCAGAACTAGCATTGTGCTGTTAACAGTCATGTGTGGGAATTTAATTTAAAAGAGATGTTTGAGTACATTTTTAATTGATCATGACAGCAGTAATTCATCAAATGATGGAGAAAAGCATTATAATTTGGCATTTATTCAGCCACACTGTCGACATGCACTTAGCACTTAAATAGCTGAATGTGTCCGAACCTGTGCAGTTCCAACATTGTATGCTGAGCTTTTGCAAGTCTGCTCTATTTAGCTTGACATGCAAATAATGTTTTTGCAGGTGCATTTGCTGATTTGCATAATTCCTTTAGTAAATAAAGCACAAACACAATGCTGACAGTGTGTGCAAATAAACTGCACAATTAGTGGGAGTAATTCGATACAAGTACATGACTAGTAGATTTACGTGTAAAAGGAGCCGCACAGAGCTTGTGTTATTTTTGAAAAGTTCGATCGATTTTTCTTTTAAATCCAGTCTTTAGTTTAAAGCCTTTGGCCTTCATGGCTCACCTGACCCCCCTCTGTGTGACATAACAGTTTATCTATATCTGGCCACCTTGCTCTGTAGCCCCTCTCACGCTCCCATTGACACTCTCCGCACCACCTCGCTTTCCCATGCTGTGCACACCCTGCTCATGTTGTGTGCTGAAGTCATTAGCGAGATGAAGCATTGCTTCCCTTTTTTAAAGTACAGGCGTACTGACAGCACAGAGGCTGTTGTCTCTGCTGGTACCATGATAGCATCTCCTCGACAGACAAAACCCAAATGACATAGATCCCTCCTGGAAAAACACTATTTTCGGAAAAAAAACATGCTTGTGCATCTGTGCTATTGTGAGATTTGGAAGGATATGCTTCAGGATCCAGATATTTTGCATTGGACATAAAGTGGCGACCTGACACAGTTTGAAATGTAAAACACAAAAGTTAAAAAGTAAACAAAAACATAGGCATCCTCTGAAAAAAAACGTCTAATATGTTCAGCTACTGTCAACACTCAATCTACAAATACAAAGTTCTGTCCTTAACTTAATCTGCTTCCTATCCCATCATCTCTATAGGTCACAGCTTCCTTCTGTATCATAGCCAATGAGCTCACTTCTCAAATTTCAAATACTGGTCAGCATTATGTCTAGCAGTTGCAGCACGCTTTCAGAAACCTACCACCTTCCACAGCTCCACCTGTATAGATCTGCTATGGGTAATTCACGATATATACAGCAGCAGCTTGTCTTACTTGCTCACAGCAGCATGTTGCGTATGTATTGGCAGTAGCAAATAGTGTTGTAGTCAAGACCACCTAACCCAGAGACCAAGACAAGACCAAGACCAGAGTGTATCGAGACCGATACAAAGACAAAGACTTTTAGGGGCCGAGACCAAGACAAGACCAAGACCAGTCTGTAACATGACACAATAAAATGTGAAACATGATCAAAAGAGATTGATCTGAAATCTTCTCAGATTGATCTGAAAGATCCACATTTGTATTCAATACTCCTGGGTGACTTCCATCATTTAGTACAGAATGTAAAACAAGTCTTCACTTCTCTCCACCTTTTACTAACAATACATGAACATGAATACATGGGTGACAGGCAGCGGTAACAAAAATACTAGTGCTGTCAAACGATTAAAATATTTAATCCGATTAATCGCATTTATGTCATAGTTATCTTGCGAATTAATCGCAATTAATCGCACATTTTTTATCTATTCTAAATGTCTCTTGATTTCTTTTCGTCCCATTATTTTTTCTCATTTTAATGCTCTTATCTACATGGAAATGATGAGCTTGCTTTGTGCAAATATTTTTTATTGAAAACAACATTGGCATATACTGTGTTTAAATTCACTCTAGGATTTTCACTTGGAGCAAATAATCTCTCACAATGTAACACTGTCTATCAATAAAAGGGTGAAATAAATACTGACGAGGTCCTGATATTGACGAGGTGGCAGAGAATTCGCATCAGCTGTATGTGTGTGTGTGTCTGTGTGTGTGTGTGTGACTGGACTGGACGTGCTGCGTATGATGATAGCTCAGTTCACAACGACAAAACACACTGATCACTTTGGTCTTGTTGTCAATGGAACCATTTGGCAACTTTTTAAAAGTAAACTTTCCATTCAGAATCTTATTGGCATCCATTTCTGGCATCTCACGCTCGTCATCCACTCAAAACGTAATGTTAACCAACTATTTGGCGGGCTCGCAAGCCTAAACGAGTGTGTGCGGCGTGCCTGTAGTTTTGTTTACGGTCTAGCTAGGTCCGCTTGTGCTTTGGTCGACAACGCAACAAAACGTCCTCGCGCGGCGCACGCCATTGAAATGAATGGGTTTCAGAGTGCAGTGCCGCCCGCGCATGCCGCGTCCTGTTGCAAAAGCATGTGAAAGAAAACGACAAAGTTTGCAAGGCCAAAAAGACCGTTAATTGCGCGATAAAAAAATTTACGCCGTTAAAAAACGCGTTTAACTGACAGCCCTAAATAATACAAAATTAGCAATGACCAATGAGTTCTCGTTATTGCTTGGATTTGAATCAGTACGTTTTACATACAATAAAAGCAAGGAAGTTAACAAAATTTTTTTTCAATATACTGGCATTTAGTGATATTTTTGCAGTTATGGTCTTGTCTGGTCTTGAAAAAAAAATCCGAATCCTCAATGTCCAAGAGCTAGAGCAAGACCGAGGCCAAAAGCGGTCAGAGTACAAGAGTAGACAGAGACCATCAAAAAGTGGTCTCGAGACCAGTCTTGAGTACTACAACACTACTAGCAAATCCCAATAACCATCAGCAGCAGCAATAACAGCAGCATAAGTAGCAGATCTATTCCGCCAAAACCAAACATATCAACATTCTCATATCCATTATCATGCCAAACACTCTCAGCGTTGTCTTAACAGAACTAAGTATATGGGGAGTATTTAATGGTGCTTTGGTCGCATTTAAAGGTAGTAAGGTCATTTTACGGTCTTAACTATCCACAATTATATGGTTAGTTGCATTTTATATGTGCATTTAACGTTTGTTTTTTTCCTGGTGTCCAGAACAGACCTGCAACCTATTTTCAGTTGTGAACTGCAATAGACAAAATGCTGTTGTAGTTTAAGTGCATGATGACTTGGTTAAGTTTTAGACCACATATCTGTATATAGATCAGTGGTTTGGACAAACATTGTCTTTTGAAAATCTCAGTTAAAAAATCCTAGGCAGCTGTAAAACGAAATAGGCTATTCCAAATAACAGATATCTACTCCGACCAAATCTGGTTTGTGCCTCAGAACAAGAATAGAATACCCTGTTATTACAGCCATTTTAGTCTGCTGAATTACTATACCTCTCACTTTCACCACACAGCCTATTTCAGCTGCTGGTCTGAAAGTGCTCACTAAAACAGGTGTAGACAGAAATAACTTCTGGGCTTTGTCTGGATTCATTCTTTACACATAAAGAACAGTTTCCACGACACAGCCCTCGTTTAATGTGCAAATAAAATGTTCTCTTGTCGTCACTGCTAATGATCAGATGTGATGTGCCACCAGGCTGTCATGTTATCCACACCTGGAGTCTAGAGATTGAATCTATTTGTTCTGCTGAAGTTTATGAATGATTCTTCTATAAATCCCTGTTGCCGAGGCTTATCACGCTCACTTCCCCTCACAGCTAATACCATAACCAAACATGGATTACAATTCCCAAGCTGAAAAGCCTCAGCTGCATTTGGGAAAGGCTGTCAAACAGCTGCTGCACAATTAGTGGCAACACTTTCTTGAGCTTTCCTGTCTTTTGCCTTAAAAAGATATGCAACAGTGCATCCTTCTTTAGCTCTTTTACATTTTTCTTTAAAAAATATGCTGCAAAAAAATAAAAAATCTGTAGCAGGGGTCACACATTCAAGAAGCAGTCAGGTAATAACCCCAGCTAATAACTGCAGCTTTTTTAGATAGAGGAGTGTATGTTCTTCTCTCATGTAACTTTAAAACAGGGTCACAGACGGACAGCAGGTTCGTACATTTTCTCCCTTGGTATTTGGGTGTGACGCATTGATTCTTGGGAAATTTTACTAGAAGCAGTCCTGAGTCAGACTCTCCATAGTCTCTTTTAAGCTGAGCTGGACCAGTGGGTTGAGCTCTCTCTGGATAATAGGGCTTTTCCACAGTCTACAAACAGCTCTGTAAAGATTCCCCATGAGCCTCTGAGCCCTGGGAGATTTACAGCTTTGTGCAACACCTTCATTACTGAAGTAGTATAAATTCTAACCATTATTACAAATTCATTTTAAGTTCAGTGAAAAAAAAAAAAAAAAATAAGAGCATAAAAGAGAATAACATAAGAGAGCTGTGGGGTTTTTATTTGATTATACATCATGCTGATGATGTGACAAAGGAATAATGCATTGTATTGAACAGAGCGAATGATAAATACAACATTCCCCTGAGGAAGACACCATGAATTGCACTTTGGAACATTTTCCTTTATCACATCTGTCGAATGTTTGCTTGTGTGGTTTTACCTATCCAAAGACAATGATATAAGGTGATGGAACCACCTATGGATCATATTAAACCAGAAATTACAAAACATTGTCTTATACCATCATTCCATCATAATTTTATGATTCTAAAAGTGTCCACCTTCAGGTTGTGACACGTGTGTCTTTTCGCTGTTAAATAACCGTAAGAATATCTTTTATATTGTTATATTGTCATATTTGAAGTAGAGGTAGACCGATTAATTCGGTATGCTGCCAAATAATCGGCCGATTTCTGGCATTTTTTAGCATAATCGGCATCGGCCAATATCCAAGTATATCAAGCCGATTATTAGGCAGGGGCATCTGTGGGCAGCCTATAGTGTTGTCGTGGAACACGTGTTTGATCGCACGCTGCCGCCAGAGTCATTTTCCAGCCGAGTGAGCAGCAGACCTAAATATGAACGCGTTCAGGCACAACACTGACCGTTAGTTAGTAGCTGGATTAAACATGGTTAAAATGCTGGCCAAACAGTGTAAAGTGTGACTGTATTTCACTGTAGACTAAAAGGTCCAACAGCGGGATGCCGTTGTCTGAAGAACAACAGACGGACGGTGCGTTGTGGTGCATTTTAAGTTTTTGTAAAATATCATTTTCCCATCTGGTGGTTGTTTTTGTCGTTCAACAGCAATTTACTAGTGAAATACATTATTGTTAGAAGTTAAATTTAAATAAAATATAATAAATATTATATATAAAAAATGTAAAGATTTAAAGTTTTCTCCTTTTTTGTGATAATTAGGTTATGTCCATATGTCCGTCAACAAACAAAATAAACCAAAAATACATGTTTCAGGACATTTTTTGAGAGGATAAAATGTTGTTTGTCTATGTTAAGTAATTATCATTTCTTTTACATTTTGTCTTTCAAATAGTGGTTAAAAACCAAGCAAATATCGGCCAAAATTAATCGGCTATTGGCTCGACTCGGATTTCAAAAGATCGGCATCGGTCGTGAAAAAACCATATCGGTCGACCTCTAATTTGAAGATTAACAATTGTTCTTACGTTTTGGTCATATGAAAATCCAACACAACTGTATCTCACAACCAATTCGTACGAAATTCGACGAATGATTAAAAAGTGGCTAATTCGTGATCGACCTCACTCGTACAGAATTCATACGATTTGTCTATACCCACGTGATGGTTAGGTTTAGGGGCGGGGTAAGAGGGTAGGTCATTCGATACGAATTGGCCAATTCGTAAAAAATGTAACGATTTAGCAAATATCTGTACTGAATTTGCAAGCTGAGGTCATATGAATTGTTACGAATTAGCCACTTTTTAATCATTCCTCAAATTCAGACGAATTGGTCGTGAGATCGTGTTGAAAAATCAGCAAATGCAATATTTTTGTTCAGTTTGGGCCTCTGAATAAAATGTAGGTGTTTTTTGTTCTCTCCTCAAGTATGAGCTCTTTATTATCCTATATAATACCAAAAATGCCAAATACATCAAATATGATTTTTTTAACCTTTTCTGGGTTAAAAATGTCAGGTTTTATGGATACTGAAAATCTAAAAATGCAAAAGGATTTATGTGAGGGATAGCTTCATAAAACTAAATATGTTTTAACCTTTGATTTGTTTGCCATTGGTAAGGTTTAATCCACATTTAAACCTCTTCTGAAACCCTCAGGTAGGAAACTATGAAGGAGGGATTCTGCAGATGCGTTACCCTGTATGGCCCCGTTATGGGAGCTTCCTGGAGCCCGTATCTGACAACTGCCACCTGACCGTGGCCACCCTGGAGGAGAGGCCTTTCGTCGTCGTGGAGAGTGTTGATCCTGCCACGGGCACTTGTGTGCGCAATACTGTGCCGTGTCGTCGGCAGTCCAACCGGACTGAAAGGTACACCTGTGAATGTGAATTCAAAAGGTCAACATCTGTGGCTGTTTTCTATGAAGGTATTCATCAAATGGGTTTGTTTATGAGACCAATATCTAGAAAATTTCATAAAGAACCCAGTCTTCACATTACATTATCCTCTCTCTGCTACACATTGCAAATGTACTATTTGATTACATTGATCTTTAGAATGAATTGTCTCTTATTAAGGGAGCAATAAAGAGTGTCCACTGGATGGATTGTACCTAGAACAGGGATAATAGGTATCCATTAATAATTATGAAATAAGCAGCAGCAACCTTTTCACGTTCTGAGAATCGAGTCATTACACAAACAAGAACTTTTGAAACTGAGAAAGAGTTTTGCTAAACTTTAGGTGGAAACGTCTAACATTTAATATTAAGACAATAATCACAGCATTCTGCCTACTGTTTTGTATAATATTTGCCATTTTTTTCTGATATTATATAGCAGAGCTGAAAAAATAAAACCCACACTGCTAATTAAAAATAAGTCTAATAACGCCTACACAAAACTGGCAAACATCCCATTTAGCAATATGCCACGAGAGCACTTAGCACATGCAACTTGTTACAGTCCAGCAAGCCTATTACACACTTTATTGGGATGTTGCATCTGCAAGCTTGTACAGAAGTTTAAAATGCAGCTAATTACTGAACCTTACTGAAGTATTATTTATTTGTAAGGGATAGTTCACCCACAAAATGAAAAAAAGTAGTCTATCTAAAAAACTTAAGCATCTTTGAGGCTCCCAAATTCAGCTACTAAGTTTTAGTGCTCTCATTGAATCCCACCAATACTTATCTTGATTTACCAGAGGGCTTAATGATTTAAACAGAAGCTCATTGGACTGAAGACCTATTATTAGGAATTGTTTTGCTCATTCCAGCAATTAATCCCTCAACAGCCCTTGCCCTGAGGCATACACTTGCTATTTAAAATCTGTGACTCCTTGATCACTGTAATTTGCTTTCCTCTGTGGATGAAATTCTTAGACATGAACAATAAAATAGTGTAATTCCAAAAGTTGGTTCCTCCAGGTAAATGAAAGCATATTCCGTGAATTGTGCAGCTCTGGAGGTAACACATGCGGAGTGAGGAGTGTGTCATGCCCAGAGAGAGAAAGAGATGACAGGCTCATTATGGCTTCATGCTGAGGGGAGAGAGTGTAAATAAATCATAAAGCAGAGTAATCACCCCATGGGAAGCGTGTGATGGCTGAAGGGGAAACAATGATCAATAACTGTAATGGTGGCGTTCTGCTCTGAGCTCATCACAGACCTTCATGCTAATTGGCACCCATGTTCAGAAAGTTCTGAAAAGTATGACAACTGCTTTTAATTGGACCTGAGGTAACAATGGGCATTTTTTATGTTTTGAGCGAATTTATGGATTTATCATACAATGATTCCCATTTCTTTTCTACCAATGTGTTTTACATATGCAAATCAGTCATTTATACAAATGGGAAAACTATTATTCAGGATTTAAAGTTAGTGTATATCAAGAATGGGGTTTTGAGTCAAAAGTTCATTGGCTTTGGATATTGGTTTCAGACCGTTAAATATTATAATAATTCTCTCCTTAAAGGTACAATATGTATGAATTTTGTAATAAAATATCCAAAAATCCCTTGCACAATGTGACATATTTCCTGCAGTTGCGTACTTACAATATCCCAAAAGTTTCCAAAGATTTGTTTTTTATTTCAGAGAAATTCCAATTTTAAATAAGTGGCCGTCCCGAAAAAAAATTCCCGCGTCAATGATGCAATATTCACGCTGTCCTTGGTTTCCGTTCATACCGCCATAGCCATGATGTAACCATTGACAGACATGGACAACTGTGTAGTGCGTAACGTTTCAGCGCACGCGGTTCTTGTTTCTTTCAAACATAGACCATGGCAAACAGACTTTGGGACAAACGAGAACTAAAATGAGGATCAAAATCAGTTTTTGAGATGCCGAGAGCTCCACGTCTGCAGACTAACTTGGACTTGTACAGAGCTTCACGAGTCACTTGACAGGTGAGCAAAATGTACATACAACAAATCAATGTTATATAGCATTAGCTCAACATGATGAAATGTTAGAATATGGTCAGTATGTTTTTCTAATGTTGATCTAGCTTACTGCTAGTTTCGTATAGCAAACAAACTAACACGTAGAATAACATTATAACTTTCAACACTCATTTAAATGCTGTTTAGTGTGATAGTGTAATGTTAGACCAAGTGAAGCAGCGCTGCGTTACGACAAAAGTTTAATTTATCTAATAAACTGACCTGTGTGAGTAATCCAGCACTTGCGGAAAGTTCGGTAGAATTAAATGTCCTTATTCCTTTATATCCGAGGGACTCGCATGTGATATCCGTCAGGGTGCGTTTCCCGAAAGCATTCGTTAGCCAACTATGGTCGCAAGTTCCATCGTTATCAGCATAGTTAGACAGAGTCGGTATTTCCCGAAACCATCGTTCCAACGAACATTTGAACGACAGCTCTCAACCTGTGGTTAGAGGCAGCGTTTCTATATTACATGACATTTGGAGGTGATAAATCCTTATCTTGAGCAAAATAAGCAAGCTGACATTCAGTCCAACCAGTGCCTTTAATTTAGAATACATACAAATGTAATTTACGTCTTTTAGTTTTTCAAAAGATTTGAAGTAACGTGTTTGAAAGTGCGCATGTGCGAACGTGCTCTACTATGTAAGAACAAGCCAAATATTGAGTCTGGTAATAAAGCAAAACAACTGAGAACAGTTAGAAATAGTCCTCAGATGACATGTCTGTAATTTATATAAAACAAATCTAGCGTTAATTGGATCTCAAACAGTTTCATTAACCCTCTAGGCGCCACGGTCGAGTTTACTCGACAAGATGCGTCACTGAATAAAACGGCCGATTTTGTCAAATTGGGTGTCAAATTTCGTTCGACATCCCCTCCACTGGATGGCAGACATGTCATACTTCATCCCTGACTCAAAAAAACGTCATGTTTCTATACAAAATGTTCGAGTTACAGCACACTGAATCAGTGTGATCAAAAGCGGAGATAGTGTGAGAGTGAGCCATTTCATCAGTCTCTCCGCGATTCGCGGCGATAGTATTGTGGTGGAGACTTTGTTTATTATCACTGGGTATGTTAGACGAGGTCGAAGTATTCATAGTACAGAAGGCAGGGTGGGGAGTCGCAATAGTATGCATACTTGACGTGCGCGCGCGCGAGGTAGATCTGGCCGTGATTCGCGCTGCTCCTATCATCACTTATGAGCTGCGCTTTGCCCTAACGAGTCATCTCTTGAACTAAACAGCTCTTGTCTACTTGTGTTTGTGTGTCATATAAATAATATAAGCCCCATACATGGAATCAGAGTGCCTACTGCACGTAGGAAATGGAAAATCTCCACAGCAAAAGGCCAAACACTACATGCATATGGTTTGTTCTACCATTTATTAGTAATGATTTGCACAGTTTGGTTATTATTTACTATATACCTGAGCATTCAGTATTGTGCCATATAGCATACAGAAGGTGATGGACATTTTGGGGGGAAGAAGTGCTGCATTTTATCATTTAAACATGTGACTTTTCATGAAAATTCTATAATCCAAGATTTCTGCCACTATATGACGTCATAATATGCAAATTAGATGGGGAAATTTAATCCCTACATAAACTTTGGGTCATGCTTAATATTTCTCTAATTTACAAAAAGTATCTATCTTGTTTCACTTTTAAGATATTGTCTTTTGAAATTAAGATGTCAAAATCTAAAGTTTTTGGAAAAAACCTCTGGCGCCTAAAGGGTTAAAAGTAGTTATTACTCCACCACATGCGAAACCAACGTGGTTGAACGATACTTGCGACAATCGGTTTCGGGAAACTGTCGTAACTAGCAAGTTAATTTCTCCAACGATGCATACTACTATGGTAGTGAAACAGCGAACTACGTCATTGTATGGGAAACACACCCCTGTTTAGCAATCGCGACCTGCTTCATACGACTGTAAAGTTCAAAAACATGAATGTTTGCACTCATCCATAAACATTATTAGATCCATCAGCTTGACAGCAAGTCCCATCATTCAGTCATCAACCTACGCCTTTGTTATTGTTGGAAACTGAAAACTGAAAAATCTTACATATTGTGCCTTTAAATGGATAGTTCACGCAAAATTAAAAATGTTTGTCATCATTTACTCACCCTCCTGCTGTCCCTGAAGCTAAAATTTATTTTGTTGAATACAAACGAAGATATTTTGAAGAATGTTGGTTACCAGACAGTTGACGGTACCCATTGACTTCCATAGTAGGAAAGAAATAGCATGGAAGTAATTGGCTACCGTCAACTGTCTGGTAACCAACATATGAGTTACCAGACTCATATGAGCATAGGAGACTTTTTCAAAAACATTACAACATCTTACAGAACCCAAACTTGGTAGTGTAGTGTGATCTAGGTCTCCCCTAACCTGACTCCGCCAGATGGATTTGCTCCGCATATCCATCTGGAAACTCTTCCGTTGAAGTAGTTTTGGTAAGGGGCGAAAATACTGGTTAGCTGATTGGCCTATGTTGGTGATAGACGGGCCAAATCAACCAATCAGATCAACGAAGCACATGACGTACTAACTTGCTGCTGCAGGTAAAGGCTCGTTAGCTCAGCTAATAAGCAACATGTCGGCAAAGGATATTTGCCGTTTATGTAAACTACAATTTGCGAATAAAAGGCACCATTTCAGCTGCCCGGTCCATATTTCACAAGAAGGATGCAAGAGAAAAAAGCATTCAGCGAGCGGCTAAAAGAATTAGGACTACCGCTGTCTGAAAATGTTTCTAGATCGCGTTGCTTCCGCTTGATTGCGTCACACCTCATCCCGCCTCAAAGTCAACGCTGATTGGACGTTCGTTTGGTGAACTGCTCCCAAATTTTCATTAACGGAAAGTATCCAGACTGATCTGCGAGTGAAACCTTGAAAGCTCGCGAGATCAGGATGGTCTTCGCGAGGCTAGGTCTCCCCTATATGGTATACTCTTTTTAAAGTTCAGCAGCACCAGCGGTCACTGGCATTTATGATGCCATGTATATCAAGGTCAGCAGACTGTGCACTAATAATCTACCACAACCAAATCGATGTGCTGCACTCATTTCTACAATAGACAGGTCAAGCTACTGTACATCTCTCAAACAGCTGTTTCACAATAACTGACTGTATGCAATGATAACAAAGATCCATATCTTTTGATTAAAGGAGAAATAATTGATTGACACTCCCTGGGATGCAAGTGTGTCCATTAAAACAGGAAACTGATGCACTTTGTCCCTCTGTCCCTTGTGCTTTTTGTGTGTGTGCATGTGTGTTTATTTGTTTGACTGAATAAACATCTCATCCTTAATTCACAGCCCACTTAACCCAAACTGCCAGCACCGTTTGCAGGTGGTGAGACAGGCTAGAAAAGAGACAGGCTTGTTTATGTTATGTCCAGATCGCTTGCAGAGGAGACTCTCATCTTTCCAAACACTTCATTTGTCTTTCTTTGTTATGGTTGCTGCCAGTGCCACACACCCTGCATTGCCAGCCCTCCGCCCCAAGTCCACTCCCCGTACAGCTCATTACGCAGGAGGTCTGGGGGAGGTTAGAGGTGATGTATCATTATTGCTCTCAGAGTTTCTCTGCTCAGTGCCTCCAGCATCTAACGGATAATGGAGGCCATTGCTTTTTCCGAACATTTTATTGTGAATGCTTACAGACCAAGCATTACGTTTCTATAGATTCTGGGTATGGGTTTTTAAATCGCAGCAGTTTGTTGAAGAGAGCAGTGTATATTTGCTTTTTGAGCCTGCGTTTTTCTACTTATATGTGGTTATTATTGATTTGAGTAAACATTATGTAGGCTATTTATTGTTTTTTTCAGGTCAATAAGAAAGAAAAGCCCTCAGACGTACTATACATTAGTCGCCAAAAGTGATGTCTGGCCTAGGAAAATTTTCATTCAAATACTATAAAGAATTTGTTAACAATTTTGTAAGCATATGGTTGTGCTTGGTGTAATGTTTTAATTATTTATTTATTATTTTGTGATAATTAAAACATGCCAAATTGTCCGGACATCATTTTTAACCAAGCTGTCATTCAAAGAAATTATGAACACATGCAAAAAATGTTGTTTCAGCTTAAAAAAGTAAGTGTTCGTGCTGCCTTTAAATTTTAAGTTTGGGCAACTTAAAATGTGAAGTTGTTGCAACTTGGATATTTGAGTTGACTAAACCTAAAATTTAAGGCGGCACTTACTTTTTAAATTGAAACAAACCCAAAACTAAACATTACAATCAGTTTTGGCCACTACTGTTGATTTCATTTTACCTCACATATGAAGTCTTCTTCATAATCTTTTATGGCAACACATATAATTTCCTCTTTCCATACTTTCTATATCCATAATATAGGTCTATATTATTCCAGTTGTGATTAATTAGTCTTTCTGTCAGTAATCTTTCTTTCAGATGTGTGTCACACCATATGTTTTGCCCTAGAACCATGTGCTTTGAACCTCTTCACCAAATGTTCAATGGGAGTATATGAATTATAACCTTTTTATATGGTTCCTTCCTAAATGGGGACATTTAGTTACCCAAAAATAAAGTCTATCATTATTTAGTCCTATATGATCTTCTTCTGCAGATATTTTGGTGTCTGTTTTCGCAGTTATCAATAATAACATAAAAGTGGTCCACATTTTTGACACAAATGCATGCATTAAGCTATCATTTGGCTTCTCAATGCTTACAATGAAGCATACAAGTTGGAATAGTGTTTCTTTTTGGGGTGAACTATTACTTGTTTTTAAAGAAAGATGAACAATTGTACTAAATGTTTAATATATAATTCATATTTTTTTTTTGTGCAGTATAACCGGTCACACTGAGCCTTACACCAAACTCTGCTGCAAAGGCTTCTGCATAGACATCCTAAAGAAGCTCTCACGAACAATCAAGTTTTCATATGACCTTTATCTGGTCACCAATGGGAAACATGGCAAGATGGTCCGTGGCGTCTGGAATGGGATGATTGGAGAGGTATGAAATGGCACATCTTCTCTCTCTATCGCTCTCTTTCTCACATACACGCACTCACACTTCAAACATGTCAACAGTTCAGTGCTCATGGGAAATGAGCTAAATTAACATCTGAGAATATAAAAATAAAACAGCTTACAGCGTGATACAAGAAATAAATCAGCTTCCTATGACAGTGTCAAAACGTTTTTTCTAAACATTACTCACACCCTGTTTTCTTTCTGTATTTAACAGATCCTCTTAAACCACCAAAATTTGCAGCTAAAGTTATTAAGAGCATTCATAGAGCATAACTGGCTTTAAAGCGATCTCGACACATTCCATCCTGTGACCTCCTGCTGTGTGTAGTGTCACTTAATCCGGTGGTTTAGTGTCTTCTACAGCTGCTGATCACTTCATCGGTTTTCATCACCTGCATCTGCTTAAACGTTGATGAGTTTAAAGATAGCAAACCCACGCTCCACATACAAGGCTTAATGCTTTTCACACTGCGAGAGAAATAGTTTCTTATATGAGAGAAATTAGTATTATACAATAGCAAGACAGAAATTACGGGCTGATATGAGTGATATAAGGAATTTTATTCATGAGCCTGAATGCAGGTGACGTAGAAAACAAATCTATCAAGAATGATTTGCGATGTTAGCGATTTGAAAAGCTGTGTATTGAGACTTAGTGGTTCATGTCCATTTCCATTCCTTGAACAAATTGGAATCTGGAAAACAGAGGCTAATAATAACAATAGTCTTAATTGTGATATCCATAAAAAAAGCTTTCAAACTATGCCAGGTTCATAGTGGGTATTAACCCACTGGTAACACTAGTTTAAGGTCCAGTTCTCACTAACTAGTTGCTTATTAACATGCATATAACTAGGATATTAGATTAAACATATGGCGGTTTATTAGTACTTATAAAGCGCACACTGTAAAAAAATATTGTTGGTTTAACTTAAAAAAATTAAGTAACCTGGTTGCCTTCAAATTTTAAGTTCATTGAAATGGAAAAATTTAGTTAATACAATGACGGAGATTCATTTAATCATCAGAAACTCAAAATATTGTGTTATCTGAACTACATAAAGTATTTAAGTTGATTTGACAAAAGAAAAAATGTTATGATTATTACAAATCATGACGCAATATTTTTACAGTGCATGTTAATGCCTTATTTTGCATGACCATTTTCTACATCTCTTCCTAGCCTATACCTAAACTTAACAACTACATTACTAACTACTAATAAGCAGTAGGAGTTTATTGAGGCAAAAGTCATAGAGAATTTGACCCTATACACTGTAAAAATGCTGTGTTTCAACCCAAATTTGGGTCAAATATGGACAAACCCAAATGTTGGTTTAAAAATGCAATAAAAAAATGTACAGTTAAAGTGAAAGTTGAAGTTGGGTTAATATTTGAAATTAAAATTGTAACCCAACATTTGAGTTTGTCCATGTTTTCCCCAAATTTGGGTTCATACAACCCTGCATTGTTTAGAGTGACTAATAGTACATTACGTTTACTTGACTTTAATGTTGTACAGAGATATTATCCACGTCCATATTCTCCATGTACTTCTCAAGGAGATAGTATGTAAAAAGCATTATGCCAAATGAGTAGTAAATATAAATAAGCAGTATGTGAAAAATACTCTTTAAACTGAAATTCTGAAGTGCACATCCAATGAACACTTTGCTATCCCACAAGGCAATGAGTGGTTATAATTGTAAATGGCAAAGGTGTAGGTCACAAGACAACGCCAACATGGCAGTATGTCACGATTGTATTCATGCTACAAATGCATATTGTATAGAAATGACTTCCTTAAAGCTACACTGTGTAACTCTTTTAGTTTATTCTTAGCTAAAAACACTTAGTTCTTTCAAAAATATATGTGCTCATTAATGTATATTTACTTCGTTCTAGTAATAAAGTATTCTCGTGAGTGTATAATATGCCATTGAAAATACATACGGGTAAGGGGATTCTAATGTCAGGTCGCCATGTTGCCCTCCATCTTGAAAGTACATTAGCCAAAGAGGGACATACCCGTTAATTCAAGACTTCGCCTTTCGCATTTACGTTTGAGTTATCACTCATGGACGAAGTTCGAACTGGAAGCCATGTTAATCTTGGACTACATTGGCCACCCTAGGTGTTAAAACGAAATCGGAATTGAGAGGAACAGAAACTAATATTCACGGGATGATCATATACCTTTTCACCACTAGATGAGGGTAAAAATCACACATTGTAGCTTTAATGGCACAGAAGTAAGTTCTTCATTGAGTGTAGAACATAAATTTGAAGTGTCCACCCTGAAATTGCACGGGTTGGTCTATTATTTTACAATGTTTATGATGACTGCTCTAAAGTCACTCACTTTCCCCTTGTTCAAGGTCTTCTACAAGCGTGCAGATATGGCAATTGGCTCTCTTACTATCAATGAGGAGCGGTCAGAGATTGTTGACTTTTCAGTGCCATTTGTGGAGACTGGGATTAGTGTTATGGTGGCCAGAAGCAATGGAACCGTCTCACCTTCTGCCTTCCTTGGTGAGGAGTCTTCATTATTCATCTATCTTCAAGGACACACTCACACAGTTTATGAGAGATGCTTAAAGGCGGTGTTAAATATTTCATACCCATGGCGTTTTGATTAGAATGTGATTAGATTCAAATGTTGTTCCTTTGTTGGATTAAATCTAGAATAAATCCTAGACAGAACAAACATTTTCTACTGAATCACCAGCTCTGAAACACAAACAAAGGCATTTTGACTCTGCTTAATTTGTTCTTTATTTTTTTCTAATTGCACAGCATCACAAACAAAACAGCATGTGCAAGATCCTAATCAGATAATCAGCTGAGTTTCGTATTTTTGGTCTTTCTCTCTGTCTTGCAGAGCCTTACAGTCCAGCCGTGTGGGTTATGATGTTCCGTAATGTGCCTGACTGTTGTGGCAGTCACCGTGTTCGTCTTTGAGTACTTCAGCCCTGTTGGGTATAACCGGAGCCTTGTCAGTGCCAAAGGTCAGCCTTGGTTTTTCAAATAGTCTTTTCTTAATCAGGCACAAAGGAAGAATAGTTGTGGAAGCAGCCTAATCAATCCACATAAACCGAGCTGACAGGGTGTGTACTTGTCTCCTAGTGTAAAAGGTCATTTTTTCTGAGGTTTAATTAACGTTTGTCGCTTTGCTAATTTGACTTTGATTGATTGCTTGGCTTTTCTGTGGCTCTGTGTGAGATACAAGAACCACATTAAGAACTAATGTCAAGGTGGAACTAGAAAGAATTTCTTTGCCCATGTAGACTGATCTATGACTAATTCAATCAAAATGGCCAAGAGAACATCTGTGCATATGTGGATTATAGAAAATAATTAATTAAAATATATATACTTTAAACCTCAAAAGTTTTTGAGTGAAGTCTCCTATGCCCCTAGCCTGCATCTATTTGATAAAAATGACAGTAAAAATACTACTATTGTGACATATTTTAAAAATTACTTTTAAATTACTTTTCTACTTTATTATATTTTAAAATGTACTTTATTCCTGTAATGGCAAAGCTAAATTTTCTGCATCATTACTCAAGTCTTCAGTGTCACATGATCCTTCAGAAATCACTCTAATATGCTGATCTGGTGTAAAACATTTCTTATTAGTAGTGTTATTAAAATTAAATGATTATTTTATACATGCTATAAATGTGTCTCTTTTATAGCCCCTGGGGGTCCAACGTTCACCATTGGAAAGTCCGTCTGGCTCCTGTGGGGAATTGTCTTCAACAACTCTGTTCCTATTGAAAACCCCAAAGGCACAACCAGCAAAATTATGGTCCTGGTTTGGGCTTTCTTTGCGGTCATCTTCCTCGCCAGCTACACGGCCAATTTAGCTGCCTTCATGATCCAAGAGCAGTACATTGACACAGTGTCTGGACTTAGTGACAAAAAGGTAAGTTGTATGTAATTGTATATATGCTGAATGACAGCGGTGCGGTATTTGGATTCCTTTTGATGTGTTTTGAAAGACCTTGTCACGCGATATGTATATTTGGAATATTAAATAATGAAGATTTTAAAATAAAACTTGAAATCATACTGTGACGATCTGCCAAATATTCTTTTCAGGGACACACCTCTCATTAAACACCTATCATGATTACACACATCTAGCAGCCATATCACCCTGTACGACTGCAAGGTTCTTGGTAAGACTGGTAAGGTTGCAAAAGGCGGGATTCGAACTTGGGGTCGAAACGCGTCAAAAGCTGCTTTTAAGCACCTCACGCCCTCGCCCTACGCCACTGTAGATATTTTTTCCCTTTAGAGGTATTGGGCCCCTGGGCAATTGCCCGTATGGTTAATCCGGCCTTGGGTGGGTGTTGTAGGCAACTGTATCACGTGCCGTTATAACTGACGCACTACTGCGATCTGTCACATTTAAAAGCGCCAAAACGTTCCATTTCAAGAGTAAACTTTTCT
Source organism: Hybognathus amarus (assembly GCA_030378365.1). Lineage (NCBI taxonomy): Eukaryota > Metazoa > Chordata > Actinopteri > Cypriniformes > Leuciscidae > Hybognathus > Hybognathus amarus. The sequence continues at coordinate 888,781 of JAQIUQ010003778.1, forward strand.
GTCTAGTTTGTTGTTGTGTCAGTGTCATCTTTTTCCGCAATTTTTCTCTGCGTGAGAAAATGCAGTGGTCCAATCAGTAGTTAAGAGCCTGAACTTGCTTATAGTAATAAAAAATTAAATTAAATAAAATACAGCACAGAAGAATGTCTAATCTAGCGTGAGATTTCTTTGTTGAGCGTGAGACTGAGATTGAGGCTGAATGCATGAGTATCACGCCAGATGCATGAGAGTTGGCAAGCCTGGGTTACCAAGAAATGCAAAAACACAACCATGCATTGACAACGATCAACAAACACTGAGGGAAAAAAACGGGCTTAATAAACTAATTAATGGGATGATTAACAGAACACAGGTGAAGGGAATTACTAATTAAACAGACCGGAAACCATTAACAGGACTAAACCAAAATCACAAAGACAGGGGGAAAACAAAATCTCAAATGAACTAATAACAGGACTAAACCAAAATCACAAAGACTGGGGGAAACAAGATCTCAAAACAGAACTAAAAGTATTGTATGCAACTTAAACAGTACATGTTGTGGTAAAAATCACAATTCATTAGTTATTCAGTTATTTTAATCACAATTATTTTAATGTATTTGCAAAGTCATATATTTTAATTTTACTGTCAGATGGACAAACATGTACACTAAAAAGGTTTCACAGTTTATCGCAATCTCACTATGGTTGTTCTGTTGTAATCAAGCTGTCTACACTGCACGATGAATCTCTTACATCGTGTATACACTTTTGTTAATGAGAGGATTCACAAGCGTGCAAAATTCAGCAAAAATCACTGCTGTTTTAAGCGATGATTGGATTCTAAATGAAACCTCTTATTGGCCATTGTGTTCAAGAGATCAACATACAAGTCAACAAATAGCCAAATCTGTTTATTCAATATGTTATTATAACAGTTTCAACTGAGGGTGCTCTTGCTTTCCTTTGAGGGTGCTTATCATTTGACTGTTTTAAATTTAACAAAACATTTTTTATAATCAAACATGAATGGACCTGGGGTTGCAGACTCCCAGTTGAAGTCACCCTTTGTCTAATATGCTCACTCAGAGCGAATTACTTCATCCCCTATGTGCATTGTGTAAAATGAGTCAACTTTTGCCAACTGTCAAAATGCAAAAATCAGAAAGGAGAATATAAATAAAAAAGCAGTACTTCGATTTACTTTTCCAAGGTCACAACTGTAGTAGTAGATTCTGTGTAAAGTCCATGTAATCTGTGTTGACACTAAGTTAAAGACGCAACCTGCCTCAACTAAACAATTGAAATGTCAATTTTTCTTTTTTTTTGTTTAGTTTCAAAAACCCCAGGAACATTATCCTCCTTTTCGATTCGGGACAGTCCCAAATGGCAGCACCGAGAGGAACATTAGAAGCAATTACCCTGACATGCACACCCACATGGTAAAATACAACCAGAAGGGTGTGGAAGAAGCTCTCAACAGCCTTAAGACAGGGTGAGTTTCAGCAATAACATTTTATGTGTGTGTGATTATATGGAAGAACTCTGAATGCTAACAAAACAGTACTATTGTGGTACCATTTACATGGTATTTTCAAAATGCTTCAAAGAATATTATAGTACTACCAAAGTACATTTCCAAAAACACGCTACTTTTCTGTTAGTGAAATGTTTTGTTATTAATCTGTACTTAGATTTACTCCATTGGTCATAATATAGATCATTTAAAAGCAATTTTGTTAGATCTAAGGGTCAGTGAAACACTGGTGGGAAACATAAATAATGTATCATCCACCATTTGTCAAGGAAAAGGGGAGTATAAATTAACAAGAGCTAATTATTTACTTGACATAATTACGTGTAATTACTAAGCCATTTGCCTTGGGCTCATTTCTGTCCTCTGTGTAGGAAGTTGGATGCCTTCATATATGATGCAGCAGTTCTTAATTATATGGCTGGCAAGGACGGAGGGCTGCAAGCTGGTCACCATTGGTAGTGGGAAGGTGTTTGCTACCACAGGTTACGGCATTGCTCTGCAGAAGGACTCCCGTTGGAAGCGCCCCATAGACCTGGCTCTCCTCCAGTTCCTGGGAGATGGTAAATTGCACTTGGGGGAAACTGGTCAAAACTTAATATCCTCTGCCCCAGCATGAAAGCTATAACAATCCTAAGCTATACTGTTAAAAAAACAAAAGAAACTTGATGTGCTGAGAATTGAGAGGTTATGAAACTACAGGCTTAAAGGGATACTGCAAAGATGAATGTGGATTTAAATGGGTCATGAGTCATTTATGTAGAAGAAATGTGAAACTATTATTGAATTTGGAGCTTTCTAGACTGAGAAAAGCCAGAAAATTAATTTTTTGCTTACAGTATATGGATGAAAGACAACAACTCCCAGAATGCACTTGCTTCACTGCGCTAGGAGGCCACGCCTACCGGTAACAGAGTGCAGTAGTTAAACAACAAGTCTAGGCTACTCACGAGTCTCCATGATGAGTCTGCCCGGGATTTTGAGATTGCCGAAAATGTCCGGGATTCGGCTTTGCGACACCTGTAAGACGCACAGGTCTCGAATCTCTCACGGAGGAGCGGGAATTCTTTAGCAATATTAAAACGCACAGTAACCGATCAATTGTTAAGCATTGTAAACAAGCTACATTAAAAACAAAAGCTGAATCCCAGACATTTTGTTACAATCTAAATAGTGGAAAAAGGTCGGCCTACTACTTTAGCTTTCTCCTACAAAGCTACTCAGCTTACTCCACAAAACAAGAGCCTGCTAGCTTAGCTTCCAAAAAAAGATGGCTGACACTATGCGTTCATTCTGTGAGTGAAAACATGTGGAACAGCCCCGACTACTGTCTGTAATCTTCAGCCTCTGGCCAAAAAATCCTCTGATGATGCAAAATGACGATTTTTGCGTCATTTAACGGATTTTTCCAGACAAAATAAAATAATACATAAATCTCTCGTCTCAGGGGGATATGAGGGTGGAAAGCATGGTAATTTGAAAATACTACAGGTTTCCTACAAATACAAAGGTTAATGCTAAATCCTGAATGTATCCCTTTAAGAAAACCTCCACTGAACAGTAGACACTCTGTTCTAAAACTTAGTGAGCTATGCTGCCTAGATTTTATTTATTGATTTTTAAAAAATGTTCATGCTTGACACAATCTTTGGTTAACCCTTAAGAATACATGCAATATTGCCCAAATTAGGTACCTACCTTTCGGAAAATCCTTCATTTCGAGAGTGCACAAACTATGCCTTAAAATGTTGTCTAGGTAGGAAGCTTACTAGATTTCGGAGCAGAGAACATTTTTATTTATTTGTTTATTTTTTGTATGCGCTTGTTTCTGTCATAGTTGAGTAGTCTTTGACTGCCGCTGTTTCTGGCATTGTTCCTGACCCTGTTTCCTTTCATGCAGGGGACACACAGAGACTGGAAACAGTATGGCTGTCTGGAATATGTCAGAATGAGAAAAACGAGGTCATGAGCTCTAAACTAGACATAGACAACATGGCAGGTGTTTTCTACATGTTGCTCGTAGCCATGGGCCTCAGCCTGCTGGTCTTTGCTTGGGAACATCTACTTTACTGGAAACTGAGGCACTCTGTCCACAAGTCTGATCACTTAGACTTTCTACTGGCTATCAGCAGGGTAAGATTGCCTTGTAAATTTACATTTTAACATTAAGTCATTAAAGGGTTAGTTCACCAAATGAAAATTAAGTCATTAATTACTCAATAAGGAAGTAATGGAATAGTCGAATAAAGTCGTTATTTGTTTTGCTTTTTTTCACACAAAAAGTAGTCTCGTCGCTTGATAAACTTATAGTTGAGCCACTGTAGGCACATGGAATATTTAAACATTTTCTTTAATGACTTTATGGGCTGTCAAGTGCCAGTCCCTTAGGCAGTCTATGAAGGAGTGATCCAGCTCTCAGATTAAATCAAAAATATCTTCATTTGTGTTCTGAAGATGAACAGAAGGTCTTACAGGGGTTGATACAGCATTGGGGTGAGTAATTAATGACTTAATTTTCATTTTTGGGTGAACTAACCCTTTAAGTCATGTTTAGAATCAGACTATGCTAGGTATAATACGATTTTACACTGGTCAAATATTTTACCCAGCCCAAATCATAATGCACAAGCTACTTGTTTACTAAAAAGGGATATTTGGGTAATTTCAATCAATCAAATAATTCACCATAAGGAGGCACATTAAACTTTGACATGAAACAATGAACTGATATTTGTCTCTTACAAAAACACAATCTGGTACATTAATCATTATAATGGAGAAAAATACTGCCCCGATACAAATTAATCCAGTGAAACGCCCACAAAATATCATTAGGAATACATATTCACTTTTCATTTCAGGGCATATACAGCTGTTTTAATGGCGTTGAAGACTTTGGCAGATCTATCAGCATACAGAATCCAGATCTCACTGCCAATTATGCCCAGGCCAACATGCTGAAAATGCTGCAGACAGCCAAGGACATTGTCTCCTCAGCCAAAGTGGAGAACTCTTTGGATAACGCCACCAAGACCATTGAGAACTGGAGCAGACACGGCGGCAGCCTCCCAGCACGTATCCCACTGGTGACAACAACTGAAAAAGTCCCTGGTCACTTCTCATATATCTCTAACGTCACAGAGAACCACATACCTCACATGCAGCGTTCCATAACTCCACCTTTCATGCAACACACCAAAACCAGCCCACCACCGATGGTAAACCATAGAGTTCTAACACGGCCAACTCCTCTTCGCTACACACTTCCCGCCAGGACCAGGGGTCTCTACGACGGTATGCTTCCAGTATCCAGTCTAAGCACACCTCATCTAGCCATGCATGATCCTCCATCCGACCTGGCCCATCCTGGTTCTTCCTTTGTTCCATACAGAGACATGTACACCGAACACCACAAGTCTTGTCACAATGATTTGTCAGATGCCGTCAGGAGGAAAAAGAGACCCCAAAATCTCATTGTGGAGTCCATGGATCTAAGGGGGCTTCACGATTACAAAGACCAATCAACATGTCATACCGAAGCAAACAGTTTTGCTGAAAACCACCTGTCCTCTTCCTTCGGCGAAAATCCTTTGTAGCAGCGGACACAGCTTGTAATTCCTGTGTCAAAACGTACTTTGAGCCTGCGTTCGATGAAATACCGTTGATAGGGAAAAGGAAGCTTCATCGCAGACCGTCGTTCCTAAAAGCCACTTGGGGCCCCGACAGAGTTCGGTTCCAGAATGACAGATCTACTGCAGCAGCCTCCTCACGAGGAGCGATCCCTGACCTGTTCCCTTGTGTGGACGTACACGGACGGGTGAGGAACACCATGTGTTACGCCCAACCGATGGATCACACCTATCTTCACGCCTTCAGGCGAAACACCAGGAAAAGTCAGAAGCTGAGACACAGCCAGTCCACCAGGCTTCCCACCTACAAGGAGGCGATTTTCAACAATGTGGCAGCTGTCAGGAGAGCGTCAAGTTTGGTGCATAGACCCTACTCCTACCCAGAGCTTCCAGTCTACCAGAGCCCCCTGTCATATGGACCAGCTGAATTATGCAACATCTTTCCCTGTATGGGACATCCTAGTGACAGTGTATATGGAGGGTATAGAGTACCCACACACCTACAGGATGACCATCTAGTGCCTGTTCCAGGCAGCAGGGTGGTTCATAGCAGCCCTATAGTGCCCATGACATGGCGCAGAATTTCCAGTTTGGAATCAGAGGTGTGAACTTGTCCTTCAATGGGCCAGTTATGAACTATTTGGCCCACAAGCTTCTACTGACCAATAAAATTACTTTGCCTTTAACACGAGCAGAAACACAAACCATGATACGGGGTTTATTGGGTTTTTATTTATTTAAAATTGATTTAATATTATTTTATTTTAATAAATGTATTAAAGTAAAATAATGTTATAATTGGGGGAAGTATTTGGGGAAACCGTCAAATGCCATTCTAAACTTTCAATGGATGAGTTTAATGATATGTAGAACTGTAAATCATTAGCCGTTCTTATCTCTGTAGTCCATAAAATGCAATATATTGCTATATGTATTGAACTGGACGAAAGATATTTTTCTTCAAAGATTGTAGTAGAGAAGTCAGAACTGAGACACTAAACTATACGAAGTGTTCGTTTTGAAGTACATTTGGTATTATACACTGTAATTCTCTATGATACTGAATTTTGTAAACACTTAAGACATATTGTCCAATATTTTATTTTAAACAGCAGGGCTATATAAGTGGATTTTCAGGCTCTTACATTCCCTTTCTGTCTCTCGTTCAATGTCCAATCTCCTCTCTCTCTCTCACTCTGCTGTGAGCGGGCTTTTGAAGAAGAGCAAATTGAATGGTACTCTAATATTAGCATCATCAAGGATCTTCACACTTTAATAAATTACAAAGGACCATCAGTTAGTCCTTTGTAACTGCTGTCTTCTTTAGATGGCTGATGGATATAACTCTTTGAACACTGCCTTTTATATGCAGAGCCACAGCATATTTTAGACCGGTTTTAACAGGGATTGGCTGTTTGCAGTTGTAACACGACGGAAAGGAGCATTACCTTAATAATGTCCACCAAAAAAAAAAAAAAAAGTCTGCTGACACCCATAAGATCAGGTTTGGCGTAGAGCTTTGCTGTTGCCATTGGACGACTGCTACCGAGTCTGTTTGACCTGCATACTGAACCTCACATACCCACGAGGAAATCTGCCTGTGCCTCAAAATAAACTTGTGATGCTCCAGAGTGTGAAAGAGCAAGAGAAAGATGGTGCAACGGATGGAAAAGAAGAGAAACTAGTAAATGAGAAGCCACACTTCCTTCAGTTGGGATTTAAGCTACAATATCTGAATGTTTATGAGCTTATGAAGCTCATTTGAGGTTGTCATGAGTGTCTCATTAAAGGAACTCTGTGAAGTGTTTATACAGGAGGACGTGTTACCAAAAAGTGTCCTTTACTCTAGGATTTCATTATTTCGGCTGTCTTCCATCGCACGTTGTTCTCGAGAAGCCCAAGGTGACCTAGGCTGGGGTAATTATGCTGTTTTGTTATCTCCCGATAAGGAGCCCTCTTTTCCAGCAGTGAGTGAGGAGCATTTTTAGAATCTAAACATTGAGAAACTTTACATTTTTTCATCACAAGGTTTTCTTTGTTATTGCCATATTACAGTTCATAGCACTGCAGCAGTGATTTAATCTTCAATACCACCAGCATGCACAGATAGATTTATGTACCACAGGATAATTGTACTTTTTTCATAATGTTTCACTCAGTTCAGTGACTGACATCAAAAAAGAGGCCTGCTGCAGAACGACCCACATTTGGTTTTCATAAAAAAACCAAGCATGAGGACTGAGGAGAAGCAGGCTAAAGCCATCATCATCATCATCATCATAGCAAAGTCTTATTTCTCTGTGTTCCTGAAAAGCGTATTATTGAATGATCTTGCGAGTTGATAAATGATTCAATACATGCATATAAAAACATCCAGGGAGGCTGGGGATCGTCCTCTGGAAGAAATAAGCAGCAATATATCAACGCCACAGGTAGCTGTGGTGAAAAATGAAATGCATTTAAAAGTCAAGGGGGCCCTATAGTCTCATCCAGCTTTGAGAAAGATGCAATGGAGTGACGAGGCAGACGTGTGTTTTCAGAATATTAATAATTCACATTCATTTGAATCTGATCGTTTTAAAGATTTGCTTGCAATTTCTTGTATTTTCACTCACGTGGTGAAAAGAGATGTATTTTTACGCTTTTATCATAGACTTTAAGTAGAAAAAACTTTTTCACTCAAATAATTACAAAGAAACATTGGATCAAACATGAAATTTCAAAGTAGACAGAATGAAATAGTATTTTCTAGCAAACATACTTTCTGTTATTTACTGTAAATTCTTTATTGTTACAGTCCATTCCTTTTCTCTTTCTTTCCATAATGGCTCTAAGGAGGAAAGGAAATGCACGCACACTGTAAAAATGAATATGCTTTATCTAATCAATAGAATTGTGGCAACAGATTACAAGCAATATTATTAATAAAATGTAACAAAATTAGAATTGATTAATAATTAATCAAATTATTCCTTAAAAGTTAACCATTTAAAGGGGGGGGGGGTGACTGCTTTTTTTCTTTGCATGATTGTGTTTATGGGTTGCAATATAACATGTATCCGTGGTTTTTCTTTTTTTAAAAGTCTTATTTTTCATAAATTTCACCTTTATTGTAAGCCGCGCTCTCCTCTGTCCCCTGAACGAGTGGTTCACTTCCTGAGTCTATGAAAACACTCCCTAGTGGGCTCAGATTGGTTCGTTTGGGCCGGTGTGTTGTGATTAGCTAAACTGTCGCTCACGGAAAGTTAACGCCCATTACCTTTACGGGCGAAACGGGATGTCGAGACTGCAGTATCAGTGAGGCAGAATCAGGACCGAGAAAGCCGCGAATGGAATCAAGTTCAAGCAGAACCTCACCACACACGGCTCTTAATAAAGGTTTCTGAATGATAATTTTGCCGTAGACACAAAATAGCCTAACTAGTAGCCCATAAAGCCTACAAAGCCAGCGCTGGCATTTGAAAAAAAAATAAAACACAAGGCTACGTCGGGAATTATACATGCAAATACATTTAAAATAATCAAGTCTTAGCCTACAGGTACTTACAGGTTGTGGCCCAACAACTGCTGCCTCTGGTTTTAAAGTTGGAACTGCTTCATGTTTTAGTAACAGTTTCTCATTGAATCCGGTGTTGAATTCATGGAGATTCTGGAAGCTGTCTCATAAATGCGCAGCACAGAGAGCTAGATTACGATCGTCACTTTCAGGAATATAATCAAACATAAATTGTATCCATTGTTGCCGAAGTATAGCGTCCGTGGGAAGCCCGAAACACAGAAGACCTGACAGCTGGATGAACACAACTCACTTCGACCGCAGAAATATGTGCATGCCCTTTCCTGCATATTCCGGACTCGGAGGGAGGGGTTGATGCGAATGTGTAGGTTATTGACGTACCATAACCTAGCTGTAGTCCCAATCGAGTCGTTTTTGTAGGCAATTATACTTCCTGATTTTTAAAAGACGATATCTCTGCTTACACTATCAGCGCTGCAACTTTGCAGATACTGTTCATGCACCAACAGCAACATTACACACTATATAAAATGAATAAAAAGGGAAATCGCAGTCAACCCCCCACCAAACAATTTTTACAAAAATATCTCACTAACAGACAGACGTCAAAGATTAATTAAGAACTATTTATTTTATATTACCAACATTGAAGACACCTGATGTTAACAAGCAGAATCACTGAAGGAGAAAAACGTCATTTTAAAACAAACACTGGTCATCATAATGGTGACTTACAATTGTTGTTTTTTTTTGTACGTTTTACTCATTTTAAATGGTTAACTTTTAAGGAATTCATTTGATTAATTATTACTCGATTCTAATTTGTTACATTCAAATAACAATATTGCTTGTAATCAGTTGCCACAATTTTTTTATTTTATTTGATAAAGCATAATCATTTTTACAGTGCATTTACATACACGAAACTGCAACTCACAAAACAACAATTACTCATGTCCACTGTCACTTCATATCATTGCATTTCTCTGAAGCATCATTTCAGGGCTGAAAATTGTCCCAGATGCTGCTGGTCACCTTGAGCCAAGGGCTTCACAGCCTGGCAGGAGAGGGGAAAGGCGATGGAGAAAGACACCACAGAGAGGCTGGCAGACTGAAATTCCATCAATTAACAACCGAACAGGCTAATAAACGAGAATAACTCGCTGCCCGCAAACAACAATGAACGACTGGAAATATATTCTTTTTATACTCTGTGTTCTGTTGGTTCTGTCGGTATGGTATTGAATGTGGTTACAACATGAATGATGTAAGTTAATGTAGGTTACCACACAATCACAAGTACATTGTCTGCACTGAGCTTATCCAAATCAAATAAGGTGATTTTTATCAAGTTGCTAGCACAATGTTAATTAACCTATATGAGTATTATGTGTACTATGCTGTTCAGTGTGTTTTATCTCATCGAAGAGTAGCAGTGATATCAGGAATCCAGGGTCTGTCCTAATCTATCAAATCTATAATTAAAGAGCTGTAACTAAACGTTGCACATTAAAGAGAATTATTCCCCAAAAAATACATTGTTATTAATTTTAATCAGTATATGAAAATGGGTTCCAGTGGTATTAATCAATCAGGGTTTTTGTTTGTTTTGAACTGGTTGCTGGATATTTCGTTGTTTTGTAAAAGTTTACATCTGTCCATTGGGTTAAGTTCTACAAAGATTTTGTCTTCTGACTGTCATGTCATACTCATGGAGAGACCTAGTGCTCACTGTTTTAATTAAAGGAAGTATGTGCTGTGTGAATTGATAGTTCCCAACCTTTGTATTTATCATCTGTTCTAGCTCTCATCTACTCAAAGGGATGCTGTGATATGACAGCGGGTCACAAACGTTCATTTCTAACGGACCTGATTCGCTGCCTTTTCACCCCAATCCTGCCGAGCCTGCTCGTCGGAGCGGTTGTGGGGTTATTAGCTTTGGTTAACCATCCCATTTGAGGACGGCTCCGTCGAATCAAAGGCACGTGCCACTGTCTAATTATTTAAAAGCATTGTTTCAAATGACAGCTCTGTGATAATAAAGGGACATTCTTGTCATTGGAGAGTGGTCCTCTTTGTCTCTCCATAATTAGACAGGCTGTGGCTGATCATAAATGACAGAAACTTGAAGGTAATCTAACGTCGCAGAAAAATAGAAAAGTTTTAGCTTTAGATTGAATCATTTAACTAGAGTATATGGCCTGCACAACACAAGGATGGTTTAAAATGAGAATGTTGATAGTGGTGAAAACTGTAAATAGATATTTCAGTTCCACTGTTTGCAACCACTCTGCAATTGCCAGATATTTTATCTTTAGATGGAGTTACAATGTGTTTGAGATTAACAATTTCACCTTGTGTCAGGAGGAACGGGTTGACTAGAGCCATATATAAGCAATAGATCATCACTTGTGGGCAGGGCAGCAGAAAATGAAGCAACATAGGATGTAAGAAATGGATAACCTACTTGTGTGTTGGCCTCCAGACATGGAATTGAACATATGGATGAACAGCAAAGACATTTTTTTCATTTTCCCTACATACATTTTACAGTCATTGCATCTCAGTACACACGGCGTTATACACTATGTTCCCCCAGCGTAATATATTACGCAGTACTAGAGAATCTCTCATAAAAATCTCTTGGTTACTAACGTAACCTCGACTCTCTAAAAGAGGGAATGAGTACTATGTATTTTTGCCATGCCTGCAACTTGCTCTGGTTCGCTTCGATGATGAAAAACCAGATTATATCAGCCAATCGAGTTAAATTCATACCGCTTTGGCGGAAAGTGCTTTCTCATCCTTTAGCATCATATAGAACGGTATATGACAAAACAAATTATGTCGACCCAATGTAAATCGTTTTAGTAAATTACAGATTTATAATTAAATTATACACTTCAATTAAATTATAAGTAGGCCTATACACATTGATATATATGTTAACATATGTTAACTTAAATGTAGATATACACTCACCGGCCACTTTATTAGGTACCCCATGCTAGTAACGGGTTGGCCCCCTTTTGCCTTCAGAACTGCCTCAATTCTTCGTGGCATACATTCAACAAGGTGCTGGAAGCATTCCTCAGGGAGTTTGGTCCATATTGACATGATGGCATCACACAGTTGCCACAGATTTGTCGGCTGCACATCCATGATGCGGATCTCCCGTTCCACCACATCCCAAAGATGCTCAATTGGATTGAGATCTGGTGACTGTGGAGGCCATTTGAGTACAGCGAACTCATTGTCATGTTCAAGAAACCAGTCTGAGATGATTCCAGCTTTATGACATGGCGCATTATCCTGCTGAAAGTAGCCATCAGAAGTTGGGTACATTGTGGTCATAAAGGGATGGACATGGTCAGCAACAATACTCAGGTAGGCTGTGGCGTTGCAACGATGCTCAATTGGTACCAAGGGGCCCAAAGAGTGCCAAGAAAATATTCCCCACACCATGACACCACCACCACCAGCCTGAACCGTTGATACAAGGCAGGATGGATCCATGCTTTCATGTTGTAGACGCCAAATTCTGACCCTACCATCCGAATGTCGCAGCAGAAATCGAGACTCATCAGACCAGGCAACGTTTTTCCAATCTTCTATTGTCCAATTTCGATGAGCTTGTGCAAATTGTAGCCTCAGTTTCCTGTTCTTAGCTGAAAGGAGTGGCACCCGGTGTGGTCTTCTGCTGCTGTAGCCCATCTGCCTCAAAGTTCGACGTACTGTGCGTTCAGAGATGCTCTTCTGCCCACCTTGGTTGTAACGGGTGGTTATTTGAGTCACTGTTGCCCTTCTATCAGCTCGAACCAGTCTGGCCATTCTCCTCTGACCTCTGGCATCAACAAGGCATTTCCGCCACAGAACTGCCACTCACTGGATGTTTTTTCTTTTTCGGACCATTCTCTGTAAACCCTAGAGATGGTTGTGCGTGAAAATCCCAGTAGATTAGCAGTTTCTGAAATACTCAGACCAGCCCTTCTGGCACCAACAATCATGCCACGTTCAAAGTCACTCAAATCACCTTTCTTTCCCATACTGATGCTCGGTTTGAACTGCAGGAGATTGTCTTGACCATGTCTACATGCCTAAATGCACTGAGTTGCCGCCATGTGATTGGCTGCTCAGAAATTAAGTGTTAACAAGCAGTTGGACAGGTGTACCTAATAAAGTGGCCGGTGAGTGTAATTTAACTATGTAAAAAAGTAGTAGATTACTCAAGGCATTTGTGTTTGTTCTAAGAAATGTAATATAGGCCTATATATAACCTTAGTATTCAGCTAAATAAAAATAGAACAACAACAAAAACATTATGTTCAAAATTATGACAGACAAATGTCAGTGTGTAGTTTTCCTGTCAAAAGGTTAAAGTAAAACCGACCTGAATATAGCTGCATTGTTTATCACGATCATTTATTTTGTCCTTCCAAGGTGACAACCCCAGCAGTTGGCCGTGGCTCATAACATGGCAGCAAATTAACATCCCCTAGGTTGCCATGCCATAGGCTGTGGCTTGAGTGAGACTACACTTTAGCAGCTTGCAGTGAGCACTTGGATACATATTCATTTGTAATTAAGAAGGGCTTGAGTTTGAACCACCGACCAAGTTTACAATAAAAGCCTTTCTTTGAGCAGCAAACGCATTTACGCGCCCTCGTGCATTTCCAAACCTCATGTGATTATCATTCCTCTGCGAAACAAATGATGAGAAATATTGGAAAATATCCTGGCACAACTTTTTTTCCAGCAATCCATGTTTTCACTGTTATATGATAGGAGGCACTATCACACTTCTGAAATGTATAGATTCAAAAGCAAGCAAAGAAGAAAGCAAGGGTGTAATCCACCCGCTGGAAACTAAAGTCATGGGGCCACCATTGGCAAACAAACCTTCACCTGCTGTTAGCATTCCATTGACTCCCATTCATTTTGGTGTCACTTTGACAGCGAATAACTTTACATCTAAGTCGTTTAAAGACTCCATTTGTCCATTGTGTATTTCTAAAGAAACACGACAATGTATAAAAGGCTCCATTTCCTTGTATCTTACGTTATGGCCCCGTAGAAGCCGTTTTTGTAAAAATAGCGCTGACATACATAAGGGACAGCGGCAACTCATTTCCATGCTTTGAATTTATTTTACAGGAACTGCTTGTGTTTCTTAGTGGTAGATATTTGTGATGTGGCCGATTGGTCCTCGCCTTTCACATTAATGAAATTTCCCTACAGGCGAAGGTGCTTTCGGGATGATTAGGGCCCGAATATGTCCAGTCCTTTCATTAATATTATGTCCTGTCACATTCACATATATATGAGATTGCTTTGGCTGGTTATATTCACATACATATAAAACTTGCTTTGGCTGGTTGTATTGTCATACTATTAACCCTGACAGTGTAGTGTGACTAATGTTGGTGATTACTGACTCAGACGTATTATTTTAGTAAAACCTAAAATTTTACTACCGTATTTTTAACAGGAAAACTTTGGTAACCACAGCTGACAGTTTTTTCCAATTCATTATTATTTATTTTTATTTATTCGCAAGACTTCTGAAGACATGCAATAATTTAGTATCATGAACAGACCCAAATTTAAATAATCATACACTTATAACTCTCCTCTCCATTCATTTACCATACAGAGGGTGATGTCATTTTGACATCAATATCCCTTTAAAAAAAGAAACTAGACAGCCCTATCTAATATGAGGATACATTTCTGACTTAATTCAAACCTTGTGTCTGGAAGAAGGAATGAGTGACTGAAATACTAAATAATAATGTGAGACACTAGGAGTGGAAACAAGAAACCCACAGTGCATCTATTGAGAGGGTCTTAATTTCTAGAGTCACAGAGACGACTCAGCTGTCCTAAAGGAAATCAGTTTTGGGGGCTGGATCCATTATAGTGTCCAGCACCGCCTATTGTGGAAATTATCTATGAAATCAAGGCAGGTCATCCATGTCCTTGACAGAACAAAGGCAGTATAACCCTTGGTCCATACAAATCCATCTCTGAGAACAGAAGGCTATAATGGATTTTGCTGTGCTTTTTTAAATTAGGATCATATAATGTCCTGTTGTATGTGGCCTGAATGAGTCATATTAATATATAGGGTAATTTCAACACCATAGCAAATGCATTCAATCTTGACACTTATACTCAGCACAAAAAATATAGCACTCTTACGAAGCCCAAGCAACAAGTCGTAGATTTTTTTAACTAACATATACATTATGTGAATAGTAGTTTAACTGTTGGTGCTGAAGTTTTCTCACTGAAATTTGTTTGTTTGTTTACATTTTCCTGCATAAAGCTCTACACCAAAATACAACGTTATAATACTAATTTGTCAAGAATTATCATCTTCTAGTCTGATAAAAGAGTTAATATACCACTAAGAAACACATGCAGTCCTGTAAAATAAATTCAATTTATTATTCAAAGCATGGAAATGAGTTGCCGCTGTCCCATATCAGCTGGTCAGGATGATATTTCTAATGAACTAGGTATGAATGAGCACTTAATTGAATGGTGCATAAAATCGCCCAAAGATGTCCCGCTACAGTGATTGTTCATCAGCTTAATAAATTGTAGACCATGGGGAATGGTTCCATATGGCACATGTTGGCCCCAGTCTCTTATATTCATAAGCTGTTCTGTTGGATTTATATTTGACATTGTGTTTAATCTGATATTTTCTATTACTAGTAGAAGGACGCTTGCTGGGTAAATAGAGTGGTGCAGGGATGATGTCAGAACCTGGAAGTCTAATTCACCTCTGGTTCTTTTGAGATTTTTCCATATAATGGGGTTTTTCAATTTATCAATAAGATAAAGCCTATGGTAAACATAACTTGACCATACTTTAACGTTTTGTTCTACAACACTGCACACATTCACACCCCAACTTAATTACTTAATTAGAAACATTTGTTTTTAAAAATCAACAAATGCTTTTTAATTTGCATTTTGGTACAGGTGTGTGTAATTTAATAACATGACAACCACTCGAAAGCTTGCAAGCGTCACTTTAACCCGATGCACTGTCATACTTTTATACTTAATGCCCAAACATTACTATAGTTAGACATCTGGGGATTAAACACATAAAATACAAACCGGTTTATTCCACAATCTTGACACCTCAGTGTGGAGATAGGGAAAAAAACGCAGTCCCGACGAGGAGGCTGAGATAAATAGTTTTTTTCTGTTTTAAGATATTTCATCTAAAAAAAATTAAAACAAAAAAAAAACGTATTTATTTCCAATCTCATAATTTACTGGACAGTAGGCTAAATAGGCCTATTTAACTGGCAACGGCACAGATAAAACCTCCTTTTAAAAAAGCTCCTCTTTATTCAGCAGAGATATTATGAGCTGGCTTATTTATTCTTTGAAAACTCAGAGCGTCCTCGCGGACAGCATCTCGCAATGCTCACATTCAACTCCCTCGAGAACTGACTGCTGACATGCTCCACTCCCAAACAGCAACATAATAACTGATGTGTGTCCCCACCCGTGAAGTAACGAGGGAACAACACAACACCTATAATCTTGCTTGCTAGCCATAAAGACAAATAGTGATGTATATATTGGGCTTTGAAACAACAATAAATAGACAAGGACAGATTTCACAAAGACCGCTTCCTGAAGATACAGAAGCTAGCGCGGTCTGACTTCAGGGGTGCTTTATAGTTTCCTGGTCTATGACGTCAACCGCCTTGACGTTTCGGGCTTCCATTGGACTGATTTTACATGTGCTTCACGACGTCATCACGCAGAGCTCGAGGTTCCCTTGATAGGGAATAACACTTTTAACGTACCATTTTATCCATTTTTACAAATTCTGCCATTTTAAAAATTGTACCAATGATAATAAATAAAATACATCTGATATATCACCTTTTCTCAAATTTCAGTTCATATTTAAGCCACGTAACAAAACATAAAATATCTTCAAGTTATGTTTACCATAGGCTAGTTATTATTGATTTACTTTGGTGTGATTGTAATTATGTAATGGCTGAATAAATGAGCTATGGTAATTGAAATGTGATTTTCATGTTTTATATTATACCCAGAGAGTTGTACTGTTTTTGTTTCAATACAAATATACAAAAATTAATTTAATTGAAGTACATATCATTTTCAGAAAAGTTTGCTTTATTAGGATCCCAAAATGCATAAAAGATTTTCCATTTTTAAGTCGTGTTTACGGCCCCTCGGGTACTGAGAAACCCAATATCAACTCTATCAACTTATTTTGGATGGTGCATGGTTTCATCTTCATGCTGTAGTACATCAGGGTTAATGTATTTCTGTAAGGTTAATGACAAGATTTGTCCTGCAGCACCATGCCGTGTGTCTCAAGTTGTCTCTATCTGTTTCTGTTTTAGTTATTACCCATTCATTTGCTCTTTGTGTTGACGTGGACTACAGAGGCTATTGATAGACTTCCTTTGATTAGCGTTCAGCTGAGAGATGGAAAAGGGGAGGTGGAGGCGAACAGAAAATACACAGAGAAAAGCCGTTTTTCAATCCATAACTCTCTTTCTCACTCACCCAATTTCATTCACTATTTCACTTCTTTTTCATATCTGGCCAATTAATCATTCTCTCTCTCTCTCTTTTAATGTCCCATTTCTCTTCTTCAGTTTTGTAAAACAGTCTGTGCAAACAGACTATTCAACTCTATTAATGTAGTTCAAGAACTGTTACATTACTCTTGCTATTGTGCCATTGTTTGTGTTTCTGTATGAGTCAGTGTGCGGCAGTCTAAGACTTTTTTTACAATAGTTGGATTAATTATGATGTTATCAATGACTTAGATTTATTTTGTGATTCCACAACTGCTTTTCTTCTCATTATTTTTTAAAAAGAGCAATTATAGAGATTAAATGAATGCGGTGTAATTCTCTGTAATTAAATCACTTTTTCCACTGAGACATTGGAATTCTGTCTGAAATGAAAAAGGCCATTTCAGCATGATATTTTCTTGGCCAATAAAAGGTACTTAGCTACTAATGTAGGGTATGAGGTCTGCGTAATATCTTACGCTGGGGAAAACCTCTTTCTACGAGAGATTGAACCCAAAAATTATCCTTTTTTGAATTAATGTAAAATGCGTTGAGGCAACATGCAGACATGGCAAAACGGCTTGCGTCCCTATTAACTGTCCTGTGGCAACTGCAGCAGCCTCTCGAAAAAGGCCCTTGGTGACGTCAGATCCAATGGGGGTGCTTCGCGCCCACTACGTTATGCCCCGTCGAGACAGGCGTGGCCTGTGCTGCTTTTTGGGCTGCTGACTGCTTTTTTTCTTTGCATGATTGTATTTATGGGGTGCAATATAACATGTATTCGTGGTTTTTCTTTTTTTAAGTTTTTTTTAAAAGACTGGCTACTAATGTTATATTCAAACCGCATTTGGCATGTTACGTTCTTGATCAAAATCGAAAATAACGTCATAAAGCACATGAAAAATATGTTTAAAACATTAGTACTTATACGAAATTCAGGTCCATAATGTTTGTACCGCGTTTGTCGTTGACACAAAATAGCATAGGCTAACTAGTAGCGGCTATAAAGCCAGTGCTGGCATTGAAAAAACCCACAAGGCTACGTCTGGAATTATACATGCAAATACATTTAAAATGATTAAGTCTTAGCCTACTTACAGATTGTGGCCCAACAACTGCTGCCTCTTGTTTTAAAGTTGGAACTGCTTCATGTTTTAGTAACAGTTTCTTGTTGAATCCGGTGTTGAACTCGTGGAGATTCTGGAAGCGGTCTTCTGTAAATGCGCAGCACAGAGAGCTAGATTACGATCATCATTTTCAGGAACATAATCAAACATAAATTGTATCCATTGTTGAGGAAGTATATCATCAATGGGAAGCCCGAACACAGAAGACCTGACAGCTGCGTGAACAACACATTCAACGAGTCGACATGCCTCAGAAATATGCGCATACCATTTTCTGCATATTCCGGAGGGAGTGGTTGATGCAAATGTGTGGGTTAGTGACGTACCATAACCCAGCTGTAGTCCCAATCGAGTCGTTTTTGTAGGCAATTATACTTCCTGATTTTTAAAAGACGATATCTCTGCTTACACTGAACTTTCAGCTCTGCAACTTTGCAGATACTGTTCATGCACCAACAGCAACATTACACACTATTTCAAATGAAAAAAAGTGAAATCGCAGTCAACCCCCCCTTTAAATATAGCTTGATTGGCTGATATAATCTGGTTTTTCATGGACTGAATAATGTATATGGCCACAGTGGTTTCAGAGACAGCCCAACCTGCACTGTTTTCCTGCAACATAGTAATAAATGATCATTTAGAGTCCAGGAGTATTTTTGATCCAGTCATGCTCCACAAATCTGACCCATTTTCCGGCGCTGTGAAACCCTGTGGAACTAAATGTAGATGAACAATCCCAGGTCATGAGAGAAAAAAATTCCACCTGATCACTGACAGAAATGCATGCAGGGATACGTCGATTAAAGTAGGCTAATATAATACAAATTATGCCAGTGATAGTTTGGAACTTTGTGAAGTAAATTTGAGAACAGTTTTTTAACAACTGCACATGAATTATGTGTTTTACATATAGGTTTCAGTAAATCAAAAATTGGGAGTTATATATGTAATATTCCCTTGGTCTGGATATTTTAGAAAATAGTTTCCGGTTGGTTTCATAAAATAACTTGTTTTATGTTTCATAATCATTATAGAGCACTGCTTCCTAGTTCCTACTGCATTGTTAATGCAAGAACAGCTTGACTCTGAAGCCCTGTCCTGAGTATAAGTTCGCACACTGGCAGCCTGAGGCAGGTCCATTTAATAGTGTTTAAATTTATTTCAGCGCTCTGAAAAGGCACAAAGGGCTATTAACACTAGTCGCCCAAGTTTTTAAAGATATGTGCATTAATGGAATTTTTATTCTCCTTAATGCAAATACTTGCAAGAATTTTGGAAGGAACATGAGCAGCAATATCTCAGCAACCTCAACAAATCTTGGTTAATTGATGAAAATACCTTATCTCTGTTTTTGCAAAGAGAAATGGAGGCTTCAGTCGAGACCAAAAAATGCAGTCCCCCAGTCAGTAATATCCCATAAACTCTTTGATCACCAAAATTATATTTCTTGAAAAAAAAAATTCTTCATGCCTTAAATTAGCTTGAATGCAACTCGTTTCTTTTAGTATAGGTGGTTCTATGAATATGCAGATTAGCCCCACCTCCACTCACTCACACCAGCTCAGAGATCCACTCGTTGACTTGGTTACAATGTAGTTGTAAAATACCAGCGATTTCAAAGCGGGTTTTTGAGACTGTCTTTGGTTCACTGCAGTTTTAAGGAAAAAATCCTCAGCAATGGTGTTGACTTATCAAGTTGGTTTGTCAAGCATATTAAAAACACCATTAAGACATAAACAACATAAAAAATGATTTTCACCACAGGGGGATAGGGGGCCGAAAACTATAAAATAGAAGACATATTAGCATCAAACATCAAAATAATAATTATTTTATTTTAACCTAGTGGTAAAATTTTACAATAAGGTTGCATTTGTTAATATTAGTCAACTACATTAAACTAACAATGAAAAAAATCTTCTAAAGCATTTATTAATCATAGATCATTTTCACATCAACACATTAAAATCAAAAGTTGTATCTGTTAATATTATTTAAAGGACCTGAGCATGACCTAACAATGTACAGTCATATTTTTATTAATCAAATATTAATATATACTGTAACTAATGTAGGCTATTACTATTTTGTTCATGTTAGTTAATGCATTAACAAATGTTTTATTGTTTTAGTGTTTTACTTATTAATAATAATAATAATTTGTTGTTGTTGTTGTTGTTGATATTAATAGAATAGACTAAAATAAACTTGAATTGATACAAAAACACCTGAAATGTGATTTCCAGGACATGCCGAATCAAGTTCAAAGTCATATTCCTACAGATTACTTTAAGATTGTTTTACTGCACACTCATGCACCTCTGCAGCCTGGATGGACCATGTGCTATCCCATTTTAGGAAATTCAGGATATGTGCAAAAAGCAAGGTGCGGTCCAAAGCCTCTCAGCAGATTTTTCATTATCGTGATAAAGTGCACAAGGCTCTGATGGTCTGAGCTCTTGCCAGGCCTAATACACTATGTAATAGACTGTGCAGCTTAAGATCCATTCACTCCTGCCATACGGATATATATCCCAGGGAAAATTGCAGCAGCCCCCAACACAATATTAGATTGCATTTTGTGGCAAGGAGGCATTCCCAAAGAGGACCTGGGTAATGTATATCTGGGGGCCCAATCAGCAATACTGTCCCCCAGTAGAGCAAGGTGGTCAGGTGAGACTGGACGAGATATACAAAGATACAAGGCAAAGGAATATAGTGTGTATGGTATAGTGAGAATGGTGAAGGAAATCATGCTACTGTTGTTTATTCTGTCACGGACCGGACAAAATCGGACCGGACAAAATCCCGGACGAGCCCCCACAGGCTATGAGCCGGTCCGTGACAATTTGCACATGCTGTCTAAAGGAATTACACTTAATTCACTAAATGCATTATGCAAACAGTGCAGCCACGCCCACTTGAGAGAAAATGTTTATGTTGTAACACAATTTGCACTGCATGTAGGCCCTGTTTGTGTGCAAGCATAGGACCATTTGCATATGTGTTGTGGCTTATTTAAATAAGCCAAAGTATAATTTGCATGGTTTTGCGTGATATGATAAAATAATACTTGTCCAATAATTGTTACTTGTCCACCTCTGCGTTATTTCTGACAGCTTTGTGCACTTTGTAGTCTGGAATATTGAAGCATGACTGATTTAAACAGTTTAGTAAATAGCTAGGAATTAACTAAGGAGAAGTCAATCGTCCTCTTATAAATGGATAGGGTATTATTCCTAATTGTGCTGAAGGACCAAGAGCGTCTTGCTTGATATTCATTTATTCAGTTACTTGCGAAAATAATGAGCCATTACATTATGAACAGAATAGATTTATTACTTAAACTTGTAGCTGCAAACCAGAGGATTAGGGTGGGCTTTCAATTAAAGCAATGTAATGCAAAGTACCAGTTTTTGTTGATGTGAAAATCTTAAATGCTCTTACCCTGACAGACAAGACAAGATTAGACTGCAATAAATTAGTGTTTTACCCAAGCTATTGTGGGTGAAAACGACATGTTCAAAGCCTTCGGCAAAGAAAATAGTTCTCTCTTTTTTTTCAGTTTTGTTGAGCTTGGAAGACTGGATTCTGACTGAGCTCATTTAGCATTTTTGGCTTTGCCCTCTGCCATCTCTCTTTTCAAAAGGAGCTTGCTTTACTTAGAGTCTTTGAACATCAAGACAAATCATGCTGAGACTATTCCCAGCCACCAAGGGAGATAGCCACATAGTGAGTGCTAATGGTTTAACAATAAATGTGTTATCTGTACTGTCAAAAGGGCATAAATGCTGAGATTGAAACCATGACCATTAAGAAAAATAGCTGGAGGTTTATTCAAGCATGTGCACTTTTGGTCACTTAAAGAGCAACATGCAGGTTGGACACCCCTATATAGCATAGTGTATGTTGACGATAAAACAACTAGATTTTCTGAACTGGAGTAATATATATTTAGCCATTAACGATATTTTGAGAAAAAATGTGATAAAATAACTATCTGGGGAGTCTGTTTCAAGTTCAGGCTCAGGTTACAATGGATGCGAACGACGAAACCGTGTTCTCCGATGTCGACGAATATGCCTATGATGACCCACAGGCATATAATTATGAGCCTTCTAGGCGAGATAGAAGTCAGGGGAGATCGGGGGACGAACAATGGGCAGAGGAGAGAAGTAACGTTAGAGTTGTGGTGTCGAGAAAACCAGTGGCGAATAGGGCAAGTGAGTTCATGCAAGTTAGCACTGTGGCTAATGCTGGTTCATCTACTGTATGGCTAAACCTTGGTGTTTTGTAATAAATCTGCTTTAGCAAACATACATTCGACTTTGTTCTTGATTAAACATCCAAGATTGTCTTAATTTAAGCCAGCAACATTTTGTCATCTCATATTCTACGCTGACAGTGATTATGCAGTCCATCCAAGCTGGTTAGCACTATCAACATTGACTAATGACCATGCCATAACAACAAATAAATAATGCTTTTTAAATGCAGTAAGTGATACCATTTAAAGCGAGTGAAACGTGCGCCACAAACGGCCGAGTGTGTGTGGTAACAGACGCCGCAGCCAAGACCAAAAAGCCTTGTTTTTCCTAGAAGGAAAATTATGGATATGATGTCCTGACAGGCTGAAATTTGTGCAACAAGCACAAACACAATAATTTACCAGTATGGCTTCTCTAAAACTCAATCTAAACTTTCTGTCTCTCACTACTTCTCTAACTACATCAACACCCAGCAATGAGAAAGCGGACCGCAAGCTCATTTGTTAGCCTCGGGCTACTTCTGTATGACGCGTTGCGGGAAAGGCGTATTCCAGAGCCTAGCGCATTTTCATCAAAATCTCTACATCAAATGAGATTTCATTAGTAATTTTTACATATGTGTTTTTAAAAGACCTCTGCAGACAATTTAAAGTATTAATTTAGAAATAAATTCAACCTGCATGTTGCTCTTTAAACTCACTTAAAGGGATAGTTCATCCAAACATTATTTACTCATACTCAAGTTTTCCAAACCTTTATGAATTTCTTTCTTCTGCTGAACACAAAAGAAGATATTTTGAATAATGTCGGTAACTAAACAGTTGATGGGCCCCATTGACTTCCAAATAATTCATATATTTAAATTCGAAATATTTTAAGATTAAAAGTCAATAAAACAATCAAGGCATGAAAGGCATGAAATAATGTAAAAAAACACCTAGTTATTTTAATGAATCTAGCTCCACTGAGCCAAAAGAAACTAAAAAAAAAAAAAACACAAACATCAGTCGTTTCAGGATGAAAGGCAAAATTAGTTTTAGCAGCTGAACACTCCTCTAACCCAGATACTCAGAAGCTGGAAATGAACTCTGCTGTTTGTACTGGACCTCTGAACTGTGATTCCAGTCAGACACACACAGACTGTCTAAATAGGCTGAAATGACTGTGTCATCTCACAGACAGACAGCAGACTGTAGATGCAGGGGACTATTATAATATTTATGAAGAATATGAGGTGGCCGTCCTGCGGCAGCTCTGCGTCTCTCCTTTGCCATCGTTGCGCGCAGAGCAATGTGTGGTGGACATGGTTGTGTCACACAGGAACTAATTAAATGTGAAAACATCAGATGGCAATCAATTTTCGAATTTGACACGAGAGGACAGAGAACAAGACAGCGGAAGCACTGTGAATGACAGAGACGGACAAGAACTAGGAGTCCACTAGACTGCTAACCTCTAGCCTAACCTGAAGGAGACTGCAGTGAAAGAGATTCAAGTAAATGATGCCACATCATGTAACTGTGAATGAATGCCCCTCTGAGGCGAATTGATCTTAAAGGAATGGTTTGCTCACAAATGATTCACTCACTCGTGTCCTTCAAAGTCCCATATGACTTTCAGTCTTCCATGGATCACAAGATTTGTTTATATTTATTGTCAAAGCTTCTCTTTTCCAAATGTTTGCTCACACAAAGCTTTCATATCACTTCAAAGTGTGTACAGTGTCCAAGTCATTGACGTTGACTGAAAAATATTTAGATATTTGTAATTATTTGCAAAATTTACTAAAGAAATGTCATGTTATGTTTAAAAAAAATGACAATGTGTTATTTAATTAAACATGGCATTTTGAAATATAAAAACTAAAAGGCTAAAATAGTATTTTCTTGCAAAACATACTTTAATTGTTTTTGTTTTATACATAATACAATCTATTAAAGTATGGAAACAGGCAGTAATATGACAATTTACAACTTTGAAAAAAATTTCTGGGAAAAATCTTTATTAAAATAACTAGGTGTTTTATGTCTCAGGATTCATTTATCTTTTTGTTATATGATTGCCACTTATTTTTTTTTAATTCTTTTTAGAATTTAACCATTTCTATAAAATTGTTACATTTTTTAAAAACATTGTTTATTATTGAAAAGATCTATCTATACATTACAGGAATGTATAGTAGAGTTTACAGTTTACAATGTAATTATACATTTATTAAAGTGTAATTATACATTTGTTACATTATTATTTTATTATTTGTTACATTAACATTTTGTTACATTCTTTTTGAAAAAAGTAGCGATTTCATTTTTGAAAAAGTAGTGATTTACTTTTTAATAAGTAATCGTTACTTTTTAGAAAAGTGAATCGAGTACTTTTTAACTTTTTGGAAAATATATCGGTTCATTTTTGAAAAATTTGCAATTATTTTTTGAAAAAGTAGTGATTCATTTTTGAAAAAAGTAGCGATTCATTTTTGAAAAAGTAGTGATTCATTTAAAAAAAAAAAAAAGTAGTGATGCTTGTGTAATAGTAGACTAGGCTATTAAACAACTCATACATACCCAAACCAACAATTTATAAAAACACACAAAAACTGATTTTGCACGGGCATTACATTAGTATTTCAAATATGGATTGTATTTTTTAACTATAATTTGAACAAATAGTGAAATAAATATAAGCTATTTAAATATTCATTGAGTGAAATTTTTCAAAGATTTCAAAGATTTTAACTCATTTTTTCCATCATTTTCACAACAACCAACAAACGTATGGACATTCATAGCTAAACGTGAAAGACATTGATTAAAGGGTGAGTAAATAATACAATACTTTTTTTTTTTTTGGTGAAGTATCAATATAAAAGAGTCTATATTAAGGGCAGATGCACAAGACTGCCCATCTCAGAAGGTTTTGTCCATCTCAGAAGGTTTTGTCCACTGAGCTGAGATCATCCAGGCGGTTTTGACATATGAAGTGCCAACGTATGCAGACAGTATGAGTCCCTAAAGCACAGGCAAAAAATAGACCTGCTGTCTCTGTCAGTGCTGTGATTGAGACTGCACAGATCAATGAGTGTGACATCAGCCAAGTGCCCAGTGCACCAATTGGAGAAAAGAAGGCTTGTCATATGTGGGACATGAGAAATCAATGAATCTCTGAACAGCCTTGTCATACAATGACAAGTTCAACTGCATCACAGTGGTTGATGTTCTGAGCAGCATATGCAACTGGAACATGATTTTTTGCGAAGCATACAAGATCATGGACATTAGAACAACATACCTAAGTAAGACGTAAGTACAAGGAAATATACATTTATAAATAATAACAATACAGTACCACAGGCTTAAAGTTTCGGGTCGGTAACATTTTTTTAAAGATTTGAAAGTCTCATATGATCAAAATACAGTACGTTTTGAAAAATATGATTACAATTTAAAATAACTATTTTCATCGAATATAAATTTAATTTATTCCTGTGATGGCAAAGCTTATTTTCTGCATAATTTCTGCAGTCTTCAGTGTCACATGATCCCATCCCTTATTCACTCTCATTGTATGTGACGACATGAGGGAGAGTAAATAATGTTCACAACTATCCCTTTACATAATTGTCAACATAATATGAAGCATATAAGCAGCACATGTTATTTAAATGAGGAATTCAAATTCATCAACAACCCATAAAGCTTAACAATCCCCAAGAAACTCATTCATACCCACTCATTGTATCCGTCTCCATCACTCATATGCCATCCCTGTCATTTAATATCATCATCAAGTCATGTGGCACTCTGTATTCAGAACACGAGTGGCAAAAGCTCCACAGTGCCATGAGCTGTCGGACCCCCATGATTCCCCCGATCCATCTAAAGACTCTTAGTTAATTCTGCTCTACCACATCGAACAACTCACTCCAGAGCTTCGCCAGATGGGAGCCCAAGGGAGAGACAGTCCAAAACACGTCGCCTAATTCGTCCAACTTTGTTCCTTGGACATTTTATGATGTGTCATTATAACAGATGAGCAGCCCACAGGGAACCTGATAGCAAACTGAATTAAAGAGCTTATGAAGAAATGTGCTGGTAAGTAGATTCCAGCATAACCCAAACTACATATCCTGTTTTCATGTCCGAAGGGGCCACTTATAGAACAGCCGCAAGTGCAAAATGTACTTGGTTACTAACGTAACATTGGTTCTCTCTAGAAGAGGAACGAGTACTGCGCAATATCTTATGCTAGGGGAAAACCTCTTTTTCACGAGATATTGAAGCCAAATATTGTCCTTAATTTTGAATTAATGTAAAACGTGTTGCGGTAGCATGCAGACATAGGCAAGATGGCTGATATAATCGTTTTTCTCTTCGCCGAAGTGAAGAGTGTTGCAGACACTGCAAAGATACTGTATACAGTACTCGTTCCTCTTCTGAGAGAGAACCGAGGTTACGTTAGTAACCGAAGTACGTTCTTTTATGAGAGGTTCTCTCATACTGCGTAATATCTTACGCTCAGGGGAACACAGTGTAAAACGTGCGTGCTGGGATCCAACACCAAAGTAATATAGTGCATAAACACCAGGGACTCACAGAGAGTCTGAGAAGAGAGGCAATAAGCGTCATTCCCAATAAGTAGCATCCTAAGGGAGCTAATCACATCAACAGTGCTCCATACAGTCAAGGTGAAAATGTTCAGCCTGAACTGGGACACAGTATGGGTCTTACTCATTGCCCATGGAGCTATTTTATCGATCAGCGAGCAGTGCTCTCGAGGTTTGGGTATTCTGAGCTGAAGCAACGGAGCAGACAGTACTAAGTGAGATACATAAGCTTTTAATGCCCTGACTGGGCAAAGTAAGCTCTGCGTCCTTTTCCTCAACCTGAGCCCTGAATGGTGTGTTGAGGGATTTAGGCGCAAGTCATTTAGCCCAAATTTCGTATATTCGAATATAAATTTTCCAATATTCGAATATAAATTTTGAGTCAATTAGCCCAAATTCCATACATGTCACGCTTACTGAGAGCGCTTGTAAATCCCCTGATGCGCTTCACTGAAGCAAGAGCCGTAAGAAACACTGTCTTGAACGACAACATGTCTGATAAATGCATGGGCTTCGAACGGGGCACCGTTCATGCTTTACAAACCGTAGAATAGTCCCAACATGGGGACTGAAGGGGGTCTGGGAGGATTCAGCCTCTTAGCTCCGTTAAGGAAGCGGATGACCAGATCGTTCTTCCCTGGTGGCTGGTCAGCCGCTGGTTTATTAAACGTTGCTATGGCCGCCACATAAACCTTAAGCTTCTATGGGGTTCTGCCCTTATCCAGTAGCTCTTGAAGGAAGGTGAGAGCTTCCATAATCCCACAGTCTAGGGTGAAAAACCCTGAGCTTTCCACCAGCCAGAAAACATAGACCATTTTGAGGAATAGAGTCGTATAGTAAACGGGGCTCTAGCCTGCGTTTAAAGCCTATTTAAAGTGGAATGAGAAGCTGTGACAGTGAGTGTTTTTGTTTATTGTGAAGCGAGAGTTCTGTGAATGTGAACTGAGTTCTGTGAATGTGAACTAAGTTATTGAGAGTGAGAGCGCCCAGTGCGACACTGTGTATTTAGAGACCAAATAAAAAGTGCACGAGTCCCAGTATTTGCCGACCCCTTGTCTTCTTCCATCACCCACACTGAACCAACATCGTCATCATCACAATGGCCCATGCATGTAGAGACCACAGCTCTGGGCAAGGATGCCAAATCGAGTCCTTGGCTTGGTCTTTCCTCATCGGTTTGGCTATGGGCCAGTGCTTGTCAGCTGCATCAGAACTGGGAACCAAGTTCTCTTGATAGGCTGCTGCAGTTGCCGGACAGACAATAGGCACGCAAGCTGTCTTGCCTATGTCTGCATGCTGCTGCAATGCTTTTTACATTAATTAAAAATTAAGGATTTTGGCTTTTTGGCTTCAATATCTTGTGGAAAAGAGTTTTCCCCTAGCGTATCGATATTACGGTCTACGAGAGAACCTCTCGTGAAGAGAACTAGCCATGTTTACAGATATGCATAAGACATAGCTCTTTTCCCCATTGCATAAATGCAGAATATAAAAAATAAATAAATACGAATGCAACACAGTTTCCAAGGTCATATGCAATATGATGAAGCTCACGCCTGTGATATCAGGGACATTACTATCAATTTGGAATGGTGAGAGGGAATGTAATATTGACTAAAATCTTCCCTATATGTCTAATGTCTCTTTCATTTATTAGACAGGTTGATGTTTTGATTTAGTGGTCTTCACATGGTAACAGCCATCCATATTTTATGAGTAGCTCAGGATTGTTTTGCCTATAGAGTCCTTTCGGATCAGATCAGTGAACAGAGAATAGACTGTAATGGATGGGCAGGTGCAAATCTTCACCAGGAAGAGGGTTATTATAGCTCATTCAAAATTGTGCAGTGATTCAGGATGCATTTTCTTAATGTTAACTTTAATGCACAATTAAATGAAAGTGATAGGATTGTACCCTTTAAAGGATGGATGAATGGATGGATGGTCTCTCAAATACACTGAATATTACCATATAGGTATCTGCTTTATTTGTGAGAACTAAGAAGCCTAGATGATAATGTATTAACGTGAAAGTGGTTCAGTGTACATCCAGAAAGGAGAGCCAGGCATCTGCCCTGATTGAGATTTTCAGATTCTTCCTGTAAAGGGACGTAAAAAATGAGGTATTTGAGAGTATTTGATTATAAAACAGAAGAAAAGGACAAAAAGAATGTCCTATTTAAAGAAAATGGAGATGTAGATGATGAGGAGATGGGAAAAGCAGAACGACACTGAGGAGAGAGAGATTGAAAGCCCTGGAGAGTGTAAATGAAGATGTTGTGTAAAACTGCATTATAAACAGAAGTGCTCCATAATTGAGCACTTTGGTAAAACAGGGAGTAATTGTTATCTGCTCAAACAGAAGGTCAGAAGCGGTACTGCAGGAGGTGCATTTACTATGATGTGGGTAATCGCAAACTACTAGCCATGAAGTTATCACTGGACGAGTGGCGAGTCTGGCTGGAGGGAGCAGTTCAACCCTTCATAATTCTCACTGACCACAAAAACCTCAAATATCTCCACTCAGCTAATCATCTGAATCCCCTGCAAGCTAGGTGGGCCTTATTCTTCACCAGATTTAATTTCACTGTGACGTATCAAACAGGCACCAAGAACACTAAAGCCGGCACTCTCTAATGGCAAACAGAAGATACACTTCAAAACCCTACTCTGTGAGAATATCATTCACGCTAACCTGCTAGTAGTCCCAGTTCAATGGGATATTATCACGGAGATCCTAACAAGCCAACCTTCAAGTAAGACCACCTCTGGAATGCCCAGCTAATCTCCTCTTTGTTCCAGATTCTCTTCGTCTTCGACGTCTCGAGCAAGTTCACTCCACACCCAGTTTTGGTCACCCAAGGATCACTGCTGCCATCCACTTGCTCCAAAATCACTTCTGGCTGGTCCTATTTGCTGACTGATTTGCTGACCCAAATATGTTCAGGGCTGTACCAACTGCAACACATTTAAATAACTTAGACAATTGCCTGCTGCACTCTTATAGATCACCACAATATCCCTGATCCCACATCGCCACTGACTTTATCACCGATCAGCCCAACTCCCAAGGACACACTACCATACTCATCATCGTTGACTGATTCTCCAAGGCCTGCCCGTCTAATACCCAACAGAAACTTCCCACACACCCCCACATCTAAATATCAACATCAGTCTCCCCTCTGGGTACCACCCCCAATCCAACAGGCAAACCTGAATGTCTGACTCAGGACGTCATTCGTGTTCCTTCGCTTCTCACTGTCAGAAACAACAAGCAGAATGGAGTAGATACTATATTGGGCCAAATATGCCCAGAATCGCTGGTCAAACCTGCCATGGGAATCATTCCCTTCAAATGTATCCTGGGCTTTCAAACTCTTCTGTTACCCTAGTCAGGCTGAACCCACTGAATTACCATCAGCCAGAGTGGCTACACAAGAGCGAGGAAGTTTGGGATAAGGCTCGGATTCACCTACTTCACGCCGTCAGACGACAAGACAGCAGGCTAACAGTCACCGCTGCCCTGAGATAGACGTCAGCCAGTGGGTTTGGCTCTCCACCAGAGACCAAAGACTCAGACTTCCATGTCGCAAACTGCAATCCCAGGTATGTTGGTCCATTTCAAAATGTAAGACAAATTTGTCCAGTATCATTTTGATTAGACCTGCCCACTAATTATCATTTTTCTCCCACGTCCCATGTGTCTCTTCTGAAACCTGCCGGTGGTCCGAGTGGAGAGCCAGAGGAGGGAGCCACATCTCAGACTCCCCCACCCATCCTGGTTGACGGCGAGGAGGCCTATCGTGTACACCAGTTGCTTAACTTCAGACGCCAGGGTAACGTTTCTCCAGTATCTGGTCGACTGGAAGAGGTTTGGTCAGAAGGAGCGATGCCAGGGTCAACTCTGGACATATCCTTGACCCCACTCTAACTGAGGAGTTTCACCAGATGCACCCAGAAGAGCCGGCCCCTCGACCTCATGGAAGACCTTGGCGCCATCTGCCTCCTCGCGTCAGGATACGCTCGCAGGAGAGGGCTCTGTAAGCTAAACACCTACGTGAACTCAATATCGCATCATGCCTCTTACAGTACCTGGTACTGGTTGCGCTACACACCTGCACCTAATTCACACACACATAAAAGCCACTTCCACACCCCACTTCTCTGCAAAGTATTGCATTGCCCCTGCTTTAAATTCCAAGTGTTTATCTCTGTGTTTACTGTTTTGATTATTGAACTAGGACTGTGTACCCCAACCTCTGATCGTATTCTGCCTGGCTCTGACCCAGATTGCTTCTTGGACTTTGCCTTTTACTGCCTGCCCTGACTTTTGCCAGTGACCTTGTTCTGCTCTGTGTTCTCCCTGTTGATCTGTTTGCGGTTGATTTACCCTGCCTGTTGACTATTCTAATAAAAGCTGCAGATGCATCCCTTAGAGTCTGTGACATCATTACACCTATGCCACCTGTTTTAAAAACCAAGTATATGGTATGAATGTGCACTTTGTTCTTGTTATTTCCATTTATAAAAAATAATAAAGTGTTTAGCTTCCACAAGCTGTACATAAGTACTGCTGACAATAATAATGAAATTCACCATTTAAAGATGCAACCATGTGGGAATGAGTTTGACATACTTTGTGTCATGTGTTAATATGTGTCACCACATATAACTAAAAACACAAGCTACCCATAGAAAAAGCCTGTCTCTGCCTCATCACATCCCAAATGAGGTTGTTCAAAGAAAGATGTGAAATGCAGCCTGAGGTGCAGACAGTTGAAAATAATCCTGCTCCAGGCAGAAAGGCCCACTGACTGTGGGTGAGTCAGAAAAGCTGTGGTAGGTAGGCAGGCCTCTCGCACCTCTAATAAGGACAGGTGACAACCTGATAATCACCCTCCAATTAGGACGTTTCCATCCACTAGCCTGTGGGGGGGGCCCAGGAATGGCTGTGTTTAGCGTTGTGACAGGTGAAAATGATAACTAATTCCCCATCAGTTCTCCTAGTTAGATTAAACCTTGAAGTTTATTTTACAGAAGTCCTCTTGTCGCTTTGGGGAAATTTTGTGTTTGCTCTTTTCTTTTCTTCTCCAAATGAAAAGATAAATCTGAATCACTGAACTATAACATTTAACACTACTGACATTGTTTAAAAAGAAAGAAGTGTCCTTCTCTGGAAAGAAAAGCAAACCCTGGGAGTTCAGCGGAGCTGAAAATAGATAAAACCCAGAGGTTCATTCAGTCATGCAACAAGCACATGACCTCATCTCTCTAAAGTCTCCCAAAAAAAGGAAAACATAATCATTCCTCAAAGGAAAAAAGAGAGATGGGAAGAGGGGTGGGGGTGGGGTGTGATGGGAACTGTGTCTCAGACAGGATTCTGCCAAATGCTGGTCCCGGCCTGGACGCCTGTCTGGCAGATGGGACACACTGTTTGGATGTCATGTGAAAGATGGCTTGCCAAATGCCGCTCCTCTCTTCTGCGCTCTTGCCCTGCTGCTGACAGATTGAAAGCAAATAGGTGGGCGCCATAAACACTGCCACCTGAGAAACTGTGAGAGGGCTGCACTGCCCCAAGCCGGCCACGTCTGCTGGCTAAGCCTCAGAACCAAATTAAAGACCAATTAAAGTAACATTACAGCGTAATGAGGCAACTTCCACAGGTTGGGGATGCACATTAGATTTATAGAGAAATGAGACAGCATTATAAAATTTGGTTAGCGCTTTTTTCAGTGATGCAACTTACATTATTCTCATAATATTTGATCAGTAGCCTATTGGTAATTATTTTTAATATCTTAGAAGTATTGAAGTCATTTTCCATCCTGACAGTACTCATGTGGTGGGAGTGCTATCAAAGGGAAAGTCCATCCAAAAATGTAATTTCTGTTATCATTTACTCATGTTTGTTACCCAACAGTTTCGGTTCCCTTTAATCTATTGTAATTTGTCCTTACAATAGAGGTGAACGGAACCCAAAACCTTTTTGGCTACCAACATTCTTCAAAATGTCTTGACAAAATTTTGGCTAAATGAAAAATGGCTAAACTTCCCACAATACTTCTGAATACGATCTCTATTTCATAAATTGTTTGAACATTGTGGAAATAATGGTTCAGATCACTCAAAACACATATGGAAATGACGCTCTTAAATGGGCAGTAATGGAGTCTGGTTGTGACCTAGTGAAAAAGTTTGGTACTTCATACACATTTTTTAAGATATCAACCTAAAATTTGAAACACAACTTATTTTAGATATTTGGCTTTGATTTTTCTGCAGTTTTAGAGTAGCTCAGGTTTTGAAAATCTATATTTTATATAACATATGAATAATTAAATTAAATAATTCATGAATAACTCAAACTTCCATAAATTTTTTTCCTGTTTCACTTTCTTGATTCTACAAAAATCTGCCAAATTAACTCTTTAAAACAATACCAATCTTACGTCTATAAAGCATTCTTGAATTACAACCATTTATTCTCGAAATGTGCATTTTCATGTCTATTCAAAAAAAGTGGGGTGACACTTAACACGTTATAACATAAATTTAATTTTGTATGACATACAAATTTGGTACAGCATCAGGGTTAGATTCATGTCCAATATAAAATATGTGTCTTTAAGCAAAACCAGAAACACTACTGAAGACCAGAGTACATTTGAACTCATTGAATCAGACATTGTGTCGATATTGTCAGTAGGAGGAGGACAGTAGAACAATCATTAACTGGCCGGATTTGGCCTGTGGGCCAATAGATGACATGTCCTGATAATACTATATGTATATTCACAGATAGGGTCACTTTCGGGGCAGAGGGACAACAAGAAAATGTTATTTTGGGATCCATGGATTTTAGCAGACCTATTTTTGGACACCAAATGTCCAGGCCATTGCTGTCTTTCACCAATGTTAAAAATGAAAAAGCTAGCTACAGAAAACTGATTGGGCAGAGGTCCAGACAGCCATAACATATTGTATGTCTGGCATAAGAAACAGCCAGCCAGACTGAGTGTGCATGTTTAGAATGAGTTAGCCCAAAAAGCCAGTTAACACCACAAAAGTGAAGTACTGCACTGAAGAACAGATACTGATGAGAGAGGGATAAAGAGCAGACTACTCCTTCTCTCTGTCTCATCCTCTCCTCTCACACATAGGTGTGATTGAGCCTTTAGCCCATACAGAAAGAAGAGGAGATAAAAGTTTAAGCATCACACCAAAGTCACACTGTGCCGGTCGATATCACGCCTACAGAGCTAAGCCATGGCTGACAATGGAGAGCATTTTATGCTGATAAACATAAGACTCTGGGATTTGAAATAAGCAGTCTGTCTTATTGCTCAAATTCTCTCTATTGTCCCACACAGAGTATCTAAGGGACATGGTATTGCTATACTGTCCTGGCTAGTGTATTATTATTTTTAATTAGCTTTTATTTTTTTAAATGTTTACTTGATTTTAGTCCCTTGATATGGGGCTATTTTATTATTTTATAATGTTTCCAGGTGTTGCCGCTTATAATGCTAGTATGTTTTTAGATAAAAAATAGTCATAATTTAGAAATAAAAGGCATTTTTCCTAGTCTGATTTGAACGCTCTGTTTGAAGTGTCGAGTTTGCTGTGGGATTCATTGTAACCGGCCATGGCTGTGATTGGCTAACATGCTTGCATATACGAAATATTACATGTGAAACTCTTGAACGACTTTTACTACAGCTATTATACGTATTTACTATCACAGATATCAAGATTGACGAGATCGTGAAAAAGTATTTAAAGTATTTATATCTATTCCCATCATATAGATGTTGCCATGATGAGCATTGACCAAGCAGAGGACAGTGTGTTGATCGTGAGAATGAAGATCTAATCATTGTAACGCAGTTTCTGCGCTCTCTCTAATGCTGCGTATATTGGACGCGATTAAGCCGCTCAAATTCGCGCCTGACACGTCCAGTTTGATGCTCTGACCACTTTGTGTTAATTCGCGTGTCAAGAGTGAAACTGACGCGTGTGAAACAAAAGTTTGAAGCGAAATTTACGCGCGTGAATCGAAAATCCGTTGGCGGCCATTTTATGCCGACCGGGCATTCATCGAGAGTCACCGCTCTGTATTTACTCTGGAGAGCAAACAGCGGCGTGAGGATCATCGCGCCAGTATGTGTGTCCACCAGACCCTTCGGAGGCGAACTATTTGGCGAGTTTCACCATTTGCGCGCTCCAGGAGCTGCACTGGATGACGGCCGCTGTCAGCGGTACTTCGGCCTGTCACGCTTCCAGTTTCATGACCTGTTGTCCCGCATCGGAGCGAGGATCACCCTCGCCCTCATCCATCTAATCTAGCTGTCATTTATTTTTGTTTTGATGATAAATAGAGCCAGCCTTCAAAAGTTATTAACCTGTCCTGTGATTTTTTCTCTCTCACATTCAGACACGAATTGCACATGTCACTTATGTTGGTTGTCTTTACATCATAATACAATTTCATATAATCTAGATATGGAATGAATAACATTCAATACAAAATGAACATGTCATATATAGAAATAAAGTTAAGTGATAAAATATTTGCTTTGTTGTGCATAAGAATCCCACCATGGATTTAGTCATATTACAAAATAATTTATTGAAGCATCCAGATACTTCACCACGTGAGCAAGCAGCTAGGCTCCTGATTGGTTAACGCGGCGCTGAATTGCCGCCAAAGCTCAGAATTTTCAACTCGGGGCGTATACGCGAATTCGTGTCAAACACGTGAATGTACAAATGCCACTAACTTGACGCGTGAATGAGGCGTATTCGCGCCTTCGCGCCGCGCCTCTACGCCTCATTCGCACCGCAGGAATTTTTTACGCGTAACACATCTCTGCACCATAATGCTTTCTCTAATTCAGACACGTATGATGCAGATATGGGCTTTATTGTGCAGTTTAACGTGTCGCTCATTGATTTTCATACCGAGTTGTCCAGACTAAACTCGCACAATTTTTCATGCTACTAAAAGAAAAGATTGTGAAGTTGATATTTTAGTCACTGGCACTGGCTACAATGTTTTTTGCCGAAGCCCATTAACGTACCGTCACTGACATATAAACCAATGCAGATTTTCGGTAAAACAAGAGCGCCACATGACACAAATTTGATCTGCATGGACAATAGCGATACACAGTTTGGGCAGTCAATAATTTTGATTCCATACACAAAATTTAGATAAAATTACACAGATCAGATACACAAAAAAAAATAAATCGGATTTGGACTGAAGGGTGAATGTGGCCATAGTTACACTAATTGATGACATCTGAATAGCTTTATGACTGAGCCATTCTGAACCACTGATTCATTCAGGAATAGAACAAGTGACTCACTTATGAGTGAGTCATTGAATCATTTACTCAACCAATTCATTTTAAGATGCTGATTCATTCAGGAACATCACTGCTGATGTGTTGCTTTGGGATGCAACAGTTTATTCTACTTTGAATTAATTTAGGACCAGATTTGTTGGCATGCCAAAGATAACTTGCAATGTAGTCATTCAATAGTAACATCTTGTTTCTTGAATCAAAAGGTTAAAAATATGAGGGCTTGGTGACATCAGCCAAAATAAATCATTTCAGAGGTAGAAATAAAGGATTACATTTTTTTTCTTTGGAAAGTGCTAATTGTTCACAATAAGACCATGAACATGAAATTTGAACACCATGAACACAAACATGATGTGGTGCTGTTTCTAATGTGGCGGCATTGATGTATAATAATATGTTACAGTATGTTGCAGATGCTTTATACAGATTTAGCTCCAAAAAAAGACAACAGCATTGTTTTGAAGTTATAAATCTTTAAAGTTTGACACCAGACAAAAAAAGCATGTCACTAGGTTTAGACAAGCGCAACCTTAAATCCAGGGAGAAAGTGAAGCATCCTCAGACATAAAGCTATTTGCTCAAAAAAAGAGAACAACCACAAAGGGACACTTAACCGCTATTCCCATTTCAGAAAGAGAAGGAAAGACAAAACATCTCAGAATTCAGACCAGTCTCTATATTACAGAAGGACCCTTCTGTGCTTATAACCCCTATGTGTGCTGATTATCAAAACATAATTATCTATGCAGCTGTTTTGTCTTTCCGCAGTTATTTTTTTAAAGGATTCTGATGAGGATATCTGCTCCTCTGGTCTTGGTCATTGAGTTAATTAAAGAGAGACCTCACTAGATAGGTCCTTCATAAGCCAGAGGCTGCTCATCAACCATAACTGGACACACCAAGGACTTTAAATCACAGAGCTGTTGGATCAACTCATTGGTGGAAGAAAATACTTTAAAACAGCAGACTGGGAACTTCTCTGTGGACATTCACTATTGCCCACTCAAAGCCAGATTAAGGAACATAAGGCTATAAACAATGAAACTTCTCCTGTTAATTTGCCTAAGAAATTTTGAGGTCATATAGCAGCTCCATAACGGGCCTGTTTATTCCTTATTTCGATCTTCAAAAATATCCTCAGAGTCACAGACTTTTAAAAACTAAGGCAAATTCCTTTAGAAAAGAAATCTGGCAGATATGTTTGCTTGCTATGTTCTCATTTTGGTCAGCTCCTGACATGGATGAAGACAAATGTGACTGAAGCAAAGCATACCTCTGGAAACATGACTTTTGCTTTCCAGCTAAGAATCAATATGCCAAAAGATAAGTGTAATACATTGCCTCTCAAATATTGGACACCTTTAGTTTTATCCCAAAGGCCGACATGGAAATGATTGATATTGTATCAGAGTGCTAAATTTCACTCACACTCCCTAGTGTTTTAATGTGATTCTCACACCCAAAGAAAACATACAGCTTATGTTGTGACAGTCTGTTGTGAGTGAGAAGAAATGGCTGCTTATTTATTTACACTGCAGCATATACATGAGTTTTTTTTGTTTTAGTTTTTTTTAAACTGAATGTCTGTTTATCATATGTCAGGTTATTTCCATAAAATTTTCAGGAGACATTCATGGAGTCAACAAAAGTGTTATTTTATTACGTGCTGTATTACTGTGTTATTACGTACGTTTACACAGAGATTACGGAAGTTTTACCTTTCACTAAACATATTTAGATATACAGGAAATCGCAATGAAGACGAATCTCTGTGTAAAACAATGAGTGACGTAGACGTGCAAGCTGATCACTTCCGGCGCTCGACGAAGCGCCCGTGCTGTCGAGATCAGTTGGACATGGCTGTGGTTACACGAGGTAAAAACGATATAAATACTGTTCGTTTTCTCACACAAACCGCTCGTTTCGTTTCTTAGGCCATCAATGTGTACTTACATTTACGAGTTTTTCAGTCATGTTTAATTTTGACTTCTCTGTGCATGCTCTTTCGAGGTGAACCGAGGGAGGACCCCCTAAACCTCCATTATATGTACAGGCATCCCGGCAAAACGGATGGCTAACATATCCATACAACAAACTTAAATAAAACTCTAAAACCCATGTTTTGGTTGTGGTTTCGTTTACTCTAGCGTGCACTCTAGAAATAAAATCGTTATAGATTTTTGTTACTCCTTTATATTTAAACTACTAAAGAGACAATGTAGCTTTTCCAGTTCCAAGGTCTGGGTAAATTATATTTAAACAGACAAATTAATTACAAAGAAATTCATAAATAGACCAAACAAAGAACATTAATTCCTTAGATCAAACAAAAATATAACTTTTTGCATACAAAAAAATAAAAATTAAAATAAACTACAACCAATTCAAATGTTCATTCAGGTGTGGCCTTAGCTATCATATCATATCACAATGTAACTGCATTTCTTATAACAGCCACTTTTTTCTCATAATTGTTATTTTGCATCAATCTATTTGACTTTATCTCACAATGCTATTTTATTAAATTTTTTTGCAATTGCTAATGTATTGCTAATTGCTACAAACCATTAAAACGATTCGGGGTCAGTAAGATTTCGTGAAAATGAAATTTGTACATTTATTTGGAAAGTATGCATTAAATTGTAAAATACTTTTACATTATTTCAAAAGAAAAAAACTATTTCAAATAAATGGTGTTTTTTTACTTCAAATTCATCAAAAAAATCCTAAAAACTTTACAAAAATATGAAGTTACCTGTTTATTTCACTATTTCATTTGCTGTATTTTTTATCAAAAAAATTATGCACTGGTGAATCTTACTGAATTTTAATCTTAGGGGTCTGAGTTGTTTTCTGGGTCCTGGAAGTGTTCTGACATGCTCTGAGTCTGACATTTGTGCTTTTATCTGTTACTTGTGACATTTTCGTGGCTAAAGTATTATTACATTGTATTCAGCACAAACTCTGCTACAATAATATGTCAGCAGCATGTATGTAAAATTTTGTAGTTTTGAGATAATGACGTTCATGCGTGGTTTGTAAAAAGAAAATTGTGAGCTATCACTGGTTATACTCGTGGACCCCAGGGGGTTAAAGAATCTTAGAGCACTAACCCCAATACAGTTAGTGATTAAAGTTATTTTTCACAGTCAGGCATGATTAGGGTTTTTTATCCACAAGCAAAAGTATCGAAATAATAGAGCAGGTAATGTCATGTGATCTCATGTGAGTGTACATCCTTTTCAAAATTGAGGGAAAAATATACTGAGTGCACCTTTAAAGTAATGTAAGTTTAACTTGTCACGACATATTGCCCATGTTGTTTATGCAAAAACATACCTAAAAATAAGCTACAGATAAGTGAAAATATAAACTATTTAACTTAAAATAAAACATACTATGCAAATGAAACAGAATTTGCCTGCAGAAATTATGTATTCCTTTCTACCCTCAGAGAAAACTCCAGCGTGCCTTTATACCTTTCTTTAAATCTTCATGCCATTTGTGATGTAAAACAGTATTTTTAAGGCCTGTCACTAGTCATTCCACATGGTGACTCAAGCTGCTCTGTCATGTAGCAGACATTTATATTCAGGATATTGTGACAAGAGAAAGTTGACATCCTTGGCATGTCTCATGACTCCAGGGTTCAAGTAAAGCATTAACTTCATTTACCAGCTCTGCCACAGGATCTAATTATCATCAGCATTGCTTTAGGCCATCGCTGCAGTTTCTGTGGGCTTTCATAAAACTCCATCTCATTTCAGTCGACCCTCAATAAGCCGGCACGGTGGGTAGATTGCTCCGAAGTAAGAGCTGTTGCTCAATGAGCTCTATAATTAACGTGGGCTGAGGCAATGCAGCTGAATTAGCGGAGCTTATGATAGCCCAGAGTGTGAAAGGAGCACAGCAGAGCACACAAATCCATTTCACACATCGCTCATCCGCTCTCTATAAGCAAAGGCAACACTTCTCCCCACCGCAACCTCATGATTGCTCGTATGACGCTTTAAGACCTCATAATATGAAGATAAATGTCACTGAATGTTCATGGATTCTTACACACATTAGTATTACAGGTTCAAATGGAGGTTTCAATTGTTCAAAGATGGGTGATGATCTTGTTTGGTTAACAAAGGTCATTACTACTGGTGCATGCGAACACCCCGCAGGCTCCGAACACTATGCAGGAGCCACCTTACAGCATTATAAGCCATGCTATATTACATTATGATTAAATGGCATGTCAATCTAGAGCGATTTTATTCTGCACAAAAAGCACTTTTGAACGAATTTCATTCTGGAAGAGGCCGAGTATTATTTTTCTGTGTTGTTTAACATGATTTCAACAAAGTAAAAGTGTGTTTTCTAGTCATCTTACCATTACACACAATTGTATTTGGACACTTTGAAGTGGTCTGTCACTGACAGACATGGAAGTCATTTCAGCTTGAGTGAGTCCCTGATTAATAATAAAAACGAATTTGCTCATCCATGAATGCAGCAGTACATGCATTGCTTTTAGAAATGCTTTTTGTTCCCTCCTGACAAAATACGACAGTCACAATCACTACAAAAAGGATCCATTAAATTAATAAAACATGACTAAAGGCTTTAATACTGTTACCAAAAAAATATATATTTAAAATAAATGCTGTTCATTCTTTTCATCCCTAAATCCTGAAACTTTTTTGGATCATCTCAAATGTAAAGTTAAAAGTATTCAAAAAAGGTTAAATTGCAAATGCTCATTTATGACATCATTCATTCATGGGAGCCCTGACGATTTGCTGCATGCCACTTTTTCATTGCGACCTCTAAGGCATTTTATTACACTAAAAACTTCCTACAGGCTTCCTTTTGGCAGCTGTGAATTCACAGATTTCTAAATGAACCTTATTATCATTTAAATGTAATTCATAGATTCATTCTTAAATTAAGTTTGAGGACATAGATCAGAAATAGCCCTTAAGCTTTGTAAGTGAGGTACCTTGCAAGCATCACAAATATGCTTTTATCCAGAGGGAATTCTGCAGTATTGCCAGCATCTAGCGTCAAACTCTTGAATGGAAGCTGTACTTCTGTTAGGGGAAAAGATGTGACAGGGCATATTTGTCAAAATGAGTTTCCTCTTGTCTCTGATGATTAAGAGACACTAAGGATATCCTTTCGCTTGAATCACACACAGCTGAGGAAGACAGGCCGACACTCAGGTACCCATCACCTCCAATCACAGCAACTTTCACTGTCACACATGGACAAAGTGAACTCACAAATATAACAGAGCTATGTAAATTCTGTGCTTTGACAAAACTGGCGCATTATTTATTTCAGTTGAAGCAGACTCTTATGCATGTCTATGAATATGTTGAATGTTCAGAATATACTACTTTATACAGCGGTTAGTTCGAATCCTCTGATTCTGATTGGTCAAGAGCTGTGCTTTATTGCAATATAAAACATCTGCTAGGACCGCTTCACCCAACGGTTCTTTTGACTTCGCTGCGCAGACACTGCGGTTCTATGTTGTTTTTATTTGAGCTTTCATGCATTTTACACATTGGAACGTTGTTGTTCACGCTCATGGACTAATTTTTTCTAGCGGAAGGAAGACTTTTAGTGATTTTACTTCAAGAAAGTTGCACTAATACATTGTTTTTTACTTTAATATTGTGTGTGCAACCGTTTTATAAAAGCAATAAGGTGCTCAGGGCAAGTGCTGTATCGTGAACAAGTAACGGCTGAAGGGGTTGCAGGCACTCCGCTTTTGCGTCATGCCTAACAACGCCCTTCAGCCGTTACTTATTTACAATACAGTTGCAGCCTCTCGTATCTTATTGCTTACATATACACAGTTCTGAGCCTGTCAACTGTAAGTGCCCTGATTCATACTACGTTTCAGTTAAGAACGAACTCAAGTTATGTCATGACATTCGGTTCTATGTAATCATAATGCAATTGTATATTCGACATGCTATTATTATGTTTGAGATATCATCCACTGGTCGATAATGTTTGTATAAACTGTAGGTAACAACTGGTAAAATGTACACCTATGTCATAAAAAAACATGATTATACTTTTAAGTATTCTCTTCTCAGCCATGTTTACAGTCCGTGAGCGAAATCTCCTCTCACCCGTTTTCTGATTGGCATTTCGCAAGGGATACCTGGGTTAAAGGCGTGGAGCCTGCATCTATGCGGTGGCTTTGCAGAAGCCGCTTTAAGGGTACAAGGGGCGCTGCTGAGAACTCAAACGCCAAAATGCTAAATGGGACGGCCTATGGACTTAGACTAGCGAGCACACGCAATTTAAGGCCCTGTTTACACGAGAATGCTCGCAGGTGAAAACGTAAAAATATTTATCTCGGATGTGCCTTTCGCTCACACGCGACGGCATGCTTTGAAAACGGCTAAAACCAAAGTGAAACCACCCTCCAGAGTGGAAATCTAAAACGCTCACCGCGTTTCCGTGTAAAGGGTAAAAATGCAAAAGTCTGCTTGACAGTGAAGGTTGTGCGCAGGTGCGCGGACGTGCTTGCTGTAGCACTGCACTCCTAGCTGCCTGAAGTGCATACTACATCGAATCTTATCAGACATTTGCGTCACACATAATCTCCCACACAAAACGCTCGTCTGAACGCAGAATAAAAATGATGACGCAACGCCACTTTTGCGTTTTCTCTTCAGAATCAATTTCGTGTAAACATCAGCCTAAGTCCACGTGTGCGCCATTTGGGAAAGGGCCTTTGTAAAATATGCTCTGTATAAAAT
Source organism: Hybognathus amarus (assembly GCA_030378365.1). Lineage (NCBI taxonomy): Eukaryota > Metazoa > Chordata > Actinopteri > Cypriniformes > Leuciscidae > Hybognathus > Hybognathus amarus. Next base: position 932,181 of record JAQIUQ010003778.1, read on the forward strand.
AAAAATGTTTTGCTCAGTATATATTGCTTTACAGTAAACTCAAACTTCTATAACTTTTTTACACTCCAGTATTTTAAAGGGCTGTAACTTTTTTTTTTAAAAGTAAGACATTTGAAGACTTTTTTTTGAAAATGTAAAAATGCAGAAAGTTTTCGGGGTATGGGTAGGTTTAGGGGAAGGGTTAATGTAAGGGGATAAAATTTATAGCTTGTACATTAATCAATTCATTTAAAACATGAAAACACATGAAAAGCAAAAGAGGGACAGAACCAAATACTAAAAAATATTTTCATTTTTTCAATTCAACTTTTCATCCAAATTGTAAACCTGATCATTTAATTTGCAATGAAATATGCTGTATTAAATTAGAAAAATACCAACTAGACATAAACTTTCACTTGTGGTCACCTGGACCCCACTGTGAGCTATAGCTACAGCTTTTAATTGTGAGTAATGTCCTCAAACATCTGTTCTGGCGAGCACTGAAAGCAGTGAGGCATCAGGCAGAGTTGCTTTGGAGAAATATCATCCCAGCCCATCCTAGAAATCCACGGACCTGGCAAGCGTACAGGTATCAGCTGCACCTGACGATTTAATCAGGGATTAATCCAGAGATAATCTGTCTTCACAATTTGTACCGTGGTTGTGGTCCTCACATATCTAAGATTAAAGGTCACATCCTGCTTGTAAACTGATTTCTCAGGAGCCAAACCCAAACACACAGGCGGATGCTCGATTTTACAGCTATAATGGACAACTTTTGCAAATGCTATCAGTCATACATTGAGGTTTTTTGTATAGGGATGATGTCATCTTCTATATAACTGATGCACAAGGTCATGAATGAACTTACTGAAACAGTTCACACTGAGCTTGTCATTAGTTCTACTGATATTCAGTCACTGTGTCACAGGTAACCCGTAGAGGTCCTTTAATCCCCTTAGTTGCTGTGTTTAATTAGACTTTCTCTCATCATCTATCTAGGGACATAGTAAATCTCTACACTTTTTATAGTCAACAGCAAAGCTCACAGTGGGATCATAATTACGGCTGTTGACTCACTACTGCGGCCCAGAAGATGTGCATCATTAACAATCTGTGTTATGATGACACTACTCTGAGCCGTTTCATGAAGATGATTTGATAATTGATTTGCCATCTCTTCTTGCCATCAATTTCTTATTACTGGCTAAAATGGGCTGTTGTACATTAACATCATAAGAACAACAAATGATTACAAGCAAATGCAATTTAATTCCAATTTAAAATGGAACATGCATAGCAGATGCTAAAGTCTGAGAGACAGAAGTGATTGCGGCATATTCCATCTCAAAGGTCTGTAACAATACAGATCATTTAACCTTCATGTGTTTTTTTTACCATCCGATTAAAGCAGCCAAAATCATTGTTACGCCATCAAACAAATACACAGAAAGAGTTTACTTTTCGTTGCGCTACTCTCCTGCTAACAGGCAGCAAGGTGACATCTGGTATCTTTGCACGCAGCCATGTTGACACGCGCTGGACAGTCGACCAGTTTGGGGGGCTTTTGGCCACAACACTAAACAATTTTCTATTTTCAGCCCAGAATCACATTCATCAAAATCCCAAAAGCAGAACATCTTAGAGTTTCCAAACTTTTGATATCCAGGATAGAAGGGTCTGCTTTCCAAATCGAGGAAATTTTATTTCCTGATTTTGTGGTGTTTATCATAATATTTGACATTGACTAACTTTAAACAATTAGAATTTAAAATATATTAATAAATGTATTTATACATTTCATTATTTTATTTTATATTGTAGCATGTGTGTGTGTGTATATATATATATATATATATATATATGTATATATATATATATATATATATATATATTGCATAAATAGTTTATCATGATCATTGACACTTTTAATGAAATATTATATACAAAGAAATATTGAAATATAATAAATAAATAGTAAAATGAAATATTAATAAAGATATATACATTATAAACATTTTATTTAAATTCTTTTTTGTTGAAGAATTTCAAATATATTAATTAATGTATTTATAAATTTCATTATTTATATTGTATATGCATATATATATATATATATATATATATATATATATATATATATATATAGTTTATCATGATAACTGACACTTAATGAAATATTATATACAAATAAATATTGAAAATATAATAAATAAATAGTAAAATGAAATATTAATAAAAATATATACAATATAAACATTTTATTCAAATTCTTTTTTGTTGAAGAATTTAAAATATATTAATAAATGCATTTATACATTTCATTATTTTATTTTATATTGTAGCATGTGTATATATATAAATATATATATATATATATATATATAAGTTTATCATGATAATTGACACTTTTAATGAAATATTATATACAAATAAATATTGAAATATAATAAATAAATAAATAAATAGTAAAATGAAATATTAATAAAAATATATACAATATAAACATTTTATTCAAATTCTTTTTTTGTTGTTGATTCTATGAAAAGAAATTTACTTTTTAAAATCTTTACTTTTAAAAAGTTTCAGAGCCTCTGTGAGATAAATATGTTTCTTCTTACATAACTATTATAAAGAAGAGGATTGTTCTTGTAAAAAACCTGAATAAATCACTGCACATTTGAAGGTTTTAGTGCACATAGTCTTTCACCGTGATGGGGAAGCAGTTGTGCAAGACTTTAAATCTTTCGTTTGATGTTGCTTTGACTTTTTGTTGCAAATATATGTCTGTCTGTCTGTCCAGCAGGTTTTGAAGGTGGAATGGGTGTCTTGATTTACAGATAGTGTGTCTCAGCCCTAGAGAGGGTGCTGGTCTCCATTTGTCTGTTTCCCTTTTGAGTGTCAGCCCAATCAAGTTTGGGATTGGCTGTCATGGCTGTTAGGCTGAAGGATGAGGGGAGATTGCAATGGGAGATCAAGTCAGACATGTGACTGATGTGACTGACTGACTGAAATGAGTGAAAGCCAGGTTAGATATATGTAACACAAGCGTCGGTGTCTTGAGAGCTGCCTAATAACCTCCAATCTGCAAAAACGCTCCTCTCTGAAGCATTTGATATAGCATACGTCTATTCGAAACACCCACGGCGACAAGATCTGTTTGTTTTATAGTGGAATTAAACCAGGTTCATTGTACTTTCCAGAGGCATCTCATACATTCGGGTTTGAGCTTGACCTGAAGCAAATCCTCAGAAGAGAGCAGATGGCTCCTTTTCTGATGTGTATGAGAGCTGCCCAGGGACGCAGTCTGAGGTATCAACAACAACACACACACACACAGTACTCATCTCATCCATACCCACGCTCACAACACTCTGCTCCAGTGGCTGACTGATGGATGCGAGATTCAGAAGCACACAGAGAGTCTCCGTGGGTTTTTTTCTTTTCTTTTTTTTTGAAGCAAAACCACAAGGACAAGGAGAAAGGAAAATACATGGGAAAGAGAGAGATAGAGACTGCCTTACCAGTGTAAAAAAATTAGGTTTAGTCTTAATAGTTGACAGATACCTGGAGAGAAGCTAATCTAAGAAAACTGAGATGGCGTGGAAGCCCTGGAGATAACATGCAGGTTTACGGAGAAAAACTGTTACATCTCACCTAAGGGTCACCTTCAACATTCGGTGGCCCAGTCAGTCTAAGGTAAACAGTGCTTTTGATTGTTTGAATCACTTAAAGTAATCAAACACCCCTGTTTCCAGTACAAAGTCAACATTAAGCTTGTATGAATACAACGGTCTATGAATGAGTGAATGGGTGAATGTGAGGCTATGCACTAAAAAACCCTAGGGTAGGTTTAGGGGGAGGGGGTGGGGAGTTTGTGCGTATATTACACGCCAAAAAGTGCGTATCATGTGCACGCGAAAAACGCGTACCATATACACGCAAAAACTGTTTTTGCCGTATAAATGGCACGAGAAATGACACTGGTGCTATAAATACGAACTTTCATGAGATCGGGCTTGGCAAAATGTAAAGCGCTTTGGTGGCCATTGGGTCTGTGAAAGCGCTGTATAAATGCAGTTCAGTTACCATTTGCCAATAAATGTATTCTATGCTGTAAAATTTGAGATTGTGCTATGGATCACACAGCCACCACGTATGTCTTAAACAAATTTCAAATGCAATGTAGAAGCTTTAGCACACATCTGAAAGGAATAATAAGTTATGTTAAGTTAAATAAGTTACATATTTTCTGTGGTTGAAGAATTTTTGCAGTTCATTTGCATACAATGACAGTTCATGGTGATCTGTCAAGCTCGTTAAAGGACAAAAATCACCATAACAACATAAAAGTGGACCCTTGAGCTATATTTCAAGTCTCAGTTTAGTAGACTTTGTGTGAGGAACAGCATGAAGTGCAAGTTCACAACATTGGCTTATAGAACAATCTTGCAAAAATCCTGCATCCATTTTTTGTAAAACTCCAAAAGCATCCCAATCAACACTAGTAGCAGTAAAACACTAGCAACATGTATTCCTTTTGACACAAATCTATGATTACAAGGGTAAAGACCATTAACCATTTAGTGCCACTCACCAGACATTTCATTTCCAAACTGCCATAATAATTACAATGTACTTCTTGCCTGTTTGTACCCTTTGCCAAGCCGATTTAAATTTGGTTACTGACTGTTTAAATATTGACCTTCACTCTTTTGGATTTTAAGCTACATCTTTGCCAATATTGAATAAACTTCTGAAAATGTATTATTGGCCCCAAGTCCAGCGTCCATCTTCCAAAAGTGCAAATACAAACTTTAGTTAGCATGAATAAATGAAGCTCCAAGCATCCAAATCATATTCAACACCCTGACGTTTGAGAATAATGGCCACCTCTCGTCCTTTCGGCCCATTTTCATAAATGCACACAGCTCCAAGCCTCCTTTCCCCCAACGGCATGGCCATCAATCTTCACTGACATCCTATTAACTCACAACAGACACCAATACCCACAGATAGGTTTCGTTGGCTATGTCTATCCCATTTATTTATTTATTTTCCCATCAATCTGTCACAATGTGTAGGATGAAACGTTTAAATGTGGCTTAAAAATAGCCACAGCTGTGGAAGAATTAATACATCTGCTAACATGTTGTTTCTTTTTTCTAAGTCCTTCTGATACAGAGTCCATATTTTCACTTACAAATAGCATCTCTACATGCATCTGACATATGCTGAATCCAAGCTATGGAGTTGATGTAAAAATATGGATTGAATAGTTTCCATTGATCTTCGGATATCCTGACTCGGACTTTGCAGTTTCTTTCCGAGGGAGTATTGACCCTGAGGAAATCTGCCAACATGTGTGAGAAGAACCTCATAAACCACACATCAAAATGACAAATCATCTAAATAATAACACCGATAGAAGACCTGTTCCATTGACATCACTGCTCAGATGAAAGACTCCAGCAATCCCTCCAGGGAAGCTGTAAAGCTAAAAAAGCACTGGATGTCAGTGTGCCCTGATGTATGAGTCGAATGGGAGCCAGGATGGCAGAACAGGTATCAGACATGGATGTGGCGTTATCAGTAAAGCAGGCGCTTGCTTCCTTAGATTTTTCCATCTTAATGAGCTCATCAGCGCCCCTGCAGAGAGACGCCCTGATTACATCTGCACGCCACATGGAAAGAAAGAGCCTGCAGAGTTACATACTGCCCATCATGCATATATGCAGATGATTCACGTAACGCAGTTTCTTAACTAGTTGTTGCAACACCGATATAGTCTCCTTTTTTAGAAAAACATGATGTTGAAAACCCCCCAAAATGTTAATTATTTATTTTTCCCCACGTCAATCGACACACAAAAAAATTATTTCCACATTGCTTTTTTCTTCCTTTAACGACCACAAACAGTTATAAAGTAACATACATTCTTAGAAGAAAAGGTATATAGAACCTTAAAAAGTTCTATCAATGCTACGTATTTGGAACCCACTAAAAGGTTCTATACACTCTTAAAAAAAGGGTTCCTCTGGGTTCTATATAGAACCCTGGGGTTCCATACTTGGCCAATAGACTCTTTTACCAAAAAAAAGGTTCTATATAGCACGATTTTGGAGTTCCATAAATGAAGCGGGGGATGGAACCATTTCTGGTTATAAATAGAACCATTTCTTCTAAGAGTGTAGCCAATTTGACTTATATATAGATAAATAAGTTGGCCGACAACTCCCTCATTCAACTTTTTGCTCTCACTTTGGTGAGCCCAATCACTTTGGTGAGTGAGATTAGCATGCTAAGCCACTCCCCAGATATATACGGGTATATAAGCTTATACCAGCAACTCATTAATTCAGCATTTTGTTTCGGAGCCAAACAGTTGTCTTTACTTACTCTGCCATACACCTTCGCTGAAAGAAGATATGTTCTTCAGTTCTTTGGAGAGGATTGTAGTGGAAGTCCCCACAGGCCTCTCAATCCTCACACACATTGCGAGCTGTTGAGCTTCCCAGATAAGTCTGTGGGTCCTTCTCTCGAGGGACCCAGCGTCTCATTTGGAGATCCAGCGGATGATCAGATGTCAATCGCTGCATCAGAGGATGGGCTCAGTCCTCCGGGGATGAAGACTAGCAGCGCTACCTGCTTCTGAAGTCGAACCCAGAGTTGACGGCCATGATTTTCGGCCCATTGAGAGCATCGGACTTGAATGCCCTGAATGGTTGCTGTTGAATGGTTGTTTTTTTTGGTGTGGGCCATGCTTCCCAGCATTGTCCAGCCCTGGTACCTTTCTTCCCAGAGGTGCATGAGGAGTCACAACTACGATCTCCTACTATGGAGTCAGCATTGGCTCAGGTCTCTCAGAGCAATTTATATTCCGGGGTGAGCTCATATTCGTGCAGCTGTAGTGCTCTTATGACAGCTCACACTCCTGGAATAACAGAGACTCCATCCGAAGGTGGTCCAGCTGAAATGAAGTTGATTCAGGGACGAGACAGGTAGACCTGTTTGCCTCCCAGGTATCCTCCCACTGCCCTCTCTCTCACTCCCTGACTGAAGCACCCCTGGGCACGGACATGCTGGCACACAGCTGGCCCCAGGGGCCAATGCAAGCATGCATTTCCCCCAATGAGACTGCTTACACTCCTCATGACAGTCCCTCCCTGGTGGATTGCCCCAAGGAAGACCTTCTTACACAGAGACAGGGCACCATATGTCACCAACATCCAGACTCTCTTGAACCTCCATGTCTGGCTTCAGGACGGGATGTGGCAGACTTAAGTGCCGGCCTATCACTCAAGCCAAAACCCCCTCTACTTGGCAACTTTATGCCTGAGAATGGAGGGCCCCTGTAAATGCCTGATCAGATCTATGCTTTTCTTTCTGCAGGAGAGTTTGGAGCTATTGCAGCACATCACAATGCAGTGAACAGGAAGGTCTTTTAGAAAAGCTCAATCTGGTCATCAGGTTCCTGAGAGGCACCAGGAGACTAAATGCATTCTCAGCCATACCTCATCCCCTCTTGGGACCTTACAGGTAGTCCTTAAAGCTCTGCAGAGTGTGCTCTTTGAGCCTCTACAGCCAGTCAAGCTTAAAGATCCCGTTCCTTAACCCTTTAAGACCGACAGGAGAGCGTCGGCGCTCCAGCTTGCGTGTGTCTGTTTAACAGCCTATAGAAACTGAAACCAAGTGGCTAGCTCAATCATTCTTTTTGCATACAAAACCAGAGATGTAACATGATCAGATCAAGCCTCCAACATGCGCATGTTGCGTTATTTTCACCCTCTAATGAGTCTGTACAAAAATGCGTAAACTGCGTTTCACAAAAAAAAATCACAAAAATGCATTGCACATCTTTGCACACATGATCTTTAGATCTGCGATTGATAGTTACGGCTTCCGATGGCGCATTGAAGTATCACGTTCGGTGCACTATGACAGATCAAGCCTCAACATGCTCATGTTGCACGGTTTTCACCCTCTAATTAGTCTGTAATGATGCGTTTCCAAAAAAACACACAAAAATGCATTGCGCGTCTTTGCACACATGTTCTGTAGATCTGCAATTGATAGTTACGCCATCTGATGACGGCTCACGCCCTCACGTCCTGTGCACTATGACCCCAGCGTGTGTCGTATTTAGTGACGTCAAAAGCTGCGTCTTTTGGCCATGCGTTTGACTCATATAATAGGTTTGACTTGCACTTGACTCCCATCTGCTATATGTTCCCTCTTATCGTTATTGTCTTTTTACCATTGCTTCTTTCTATCATTTCTTTTTCGTTTATACACTCGCAAATACAAGCACATTCACACACACACACACACATGCGCGCATGCGCGCAACGTTATGTCAAAATGAAAGTACACGGACGCACCGAGCCGCGTCTGCTAATCACCTTTATTTATTTATTTTATTATTAATTGTTCTGACAGGGTCTATTTAATTTATATTCTAACCAATTCAATGTTCAATCAATATTCAAAAGCAAAATGTTATCTGTTTGACCACAAATGTAATAGAATATTTTACTCCTTCTCTTTTTGAATGAGTGTATTCTTAAAAACTAATTGATGTAAACAGTTCAAATCAATTCTGTATAGTTTTAAACTGTTTAATGCACATTTTTCTCATTGACAAATTTGAGGTTGACGTTTATCATTTTTTTGTATTGAATAAAATATGCAGAATTTTTTTTTATTGTTTATTGCACTTTTGAGATATTTATCTAGTTACTATTGATTTTATTACAAACATAGCCTTCAAGTTGAGAAAGTACGGATTATTTGATGTATGGCATATGAAAATGCTCAAAAGAATGACAGCACAGCATGCAAAAATAGAAAGAGATACTCTGGTGGAACTGTTCTATGGCAAGTCATAAAGGGTTAAGACAGCACTCCTGACGTCGCTCACGTTCATCAAGAAGGTGGGGGACCTGCAGGCATTTTCGTTCAGTGAAATATGCCTGGAATTAAGGCCAGCTGACTCTTACGTAATCCTGAGACCCTGGCCTGGATATGTGCCCAAAGTTCCAACCATTCCTTTCAGGACCAGGTGTAAACTTCCAATCGCTGCCCCTTGAGGAGGCAGCCCTCATATTAACGTGCCCTGTTCACCCCCTGCACATTTATGTGGACCTAAGAGCACAGAGCAGCTCTTTGTCTGCTTTGGAGGACAGTAGGAGAAAAGGTCTCTGTCTCCAAACAGAGGTTGGCCCACTGGATAGTGGATGCCATTAGCCGTGTTTCCACTGTCGGGCCAGGGCCGAGCCATACGAGTGTGTGCCAGGGCCAGTCACGTTTCCACTATCACTTCCGGGGCTTGATCGGGAGCTTACTTGGGCCAACGGCCAGGATTCTCAGCCCGTTGAATACCTTGGGCCAAAGCGGGCCAGCTGCAGGCTAGAGGCGTGCTCTGAGGTAAAAGGCGGTGTTTTACGTTATGATCTGAAGCAAGATGCACATTTCACTCTTTTATATTGCGCAAATAATCGCTGCTCGAAATGGAGAATCACCTGTCACTGGTCTGTCGAAGATACCAGAGCCCTTCTGAGCATTTTGGGCAGAAAAAAGGGTACAACGTCAATGATGTCACGTTAAGAAACGAGGACATTATAAATACATCGATGCTGAACTTTCTAAGTTAAGCATTCAGCGAGCAACGCTTCAAGTTCAGGAAAAAAATGTAAAAGTTGGCACAGTATTGTATTGTATTGACGACTCGCAAGATAATCGGGACACTATTGCAGCCACGGCCAGTGAGTTAATATACATGCTATCTTCATAACTTAAAAAATAAATACATTCATAATACACGCTGAAATGGGTTGGGTTGCATGTCGTTTGATCTAGAAAGGCATGTTAGGGGTGGGGTTTAGGGCAGCGCTGCAGGGCTACTGGACACTTTCTCCCACTGGCTCGGCTCGCTGTTAGCCTGGCCCGGCCCTAGCACGCAGTAGAAACGAGGCTATTTCCTTGGCATACAGTGCCCATTTGGAGTTAGAGCTCACTCTACAAGGATTGTAATCTCCTCATTGGTGTTTAGCAGACACCTGCCTCCTTTAAGGAAGGACAAAGAGCAGGTCTTGATGGTTGGACCTTTGATTTTGGTTTCAAACTGACCATGAAAGCAAAATATATGCTCAAGAGAGGATAACATTCACTGCAGGGGACTGAGCAGACCAAGTACAACATTGTTGGTTAAACATATTTATAGTCTACATTTAATTAGGTTTCATTCATTCAATAAATACTTGGCTGAAAGAAAGTCAAGATTGTACCCCATCTCTATCTTCTGCAAAATAATAGATTATCATTAGTAAGTCCTAAAAATACTGTTTGTGCACCTGAGCCAAAACCATTAGGTGTCTTCCAAAAGCAATCTGACAGAAGAAGACTTTATAAGAGAGTTCAGTTTAGAGCTTGACAGGTGCACGGATAATTGCTCTCCAGATGAGAGTGAAACTTTCCTGTTGCATCATTAATCAACTGAATACATTACAATCAAACCAGCATAATTAAGAAGCTAAATTAATTAGGGCAGAAATTGATGCACAAGTGCAAAATATTGCTTTTCCGCTTCCAGGGCCCCCCTGTCTCAAAATCGTGCCATCATTAATGAAGGAATGAGAGTCGTTAAACTTCCTGACTATATTTGCCTCTGACCTGGTTTTAATTAAACCTGTTTTATGAGGCCATCCTGGTGCTTGAACACTTGCAGAGTGGCAGATATGGTTGGAACTGTAATCTCATAAAGTCAAGTAAGGATATACGGAGCAGTATCTACTGAATTATTAAATCATGAAACAGGTAAAGCTTTTACACTCTGAATCCCGAGTCCTCTTTTAGAGCCAACACAAAAACTCTGTTCCAAAACCTAGAGAGCTGCTTCAATTTGCAGCTGCCTTCTAAGAAAGCATCCTGATGGAACTGCATGAGTAACTAGTTTGTAACATTATATATATGTCCATGAAAACCATGAAGACAGAAGACTTGATTCCAAGCTATAACAAAAACGTGGCAATAAGCATAAAAACAAATGGCACACACATATAGTGGGTAAAACATTTTTTTTAAATATTTTTAGAAATAAATATAATTATTATATAAAATATTTATGAATGTTTTGTGCTGTTTATATATAATATTTTAATTGTTAATACAAATAAAAATTGATTATTTTATCAAGGGTTTACAGGTAAAAAATACAAGTTAATTTATAATCAACCTTTTTCTTGCTTTTATTAGCCTTCTTAGATTTATTAGGATATTTAAGTTTTCAACATAAGCACAACAATGCCTTAATATGCCTTTTGACAGGCAGCACACTGCAATCTTAAAAATATTTAAAAGAAATGGAAGCTTTAAGCGTTAAGTTCTGCCAGGAAGACTCAATTGCTGCGTCACCTAGTCACCTATTCACCTATTCACTAGGGGTGTAACGATACACAAAACTGACGGTTCGATTTTCCACGGTTTTGCCTCTGTTTGGTTCAATTCGGTTTAGAAAGCTAAAATGCCTTTTTTTTAAAACAGTGGTTTAATGAAAAAAGGTCTTTGTCTTTAAATTAATTCAGTTACAATTAAACATTTCACGAGGATTAAAAAAAATCTGCTAATGCTGTGAACTATATTGAAGGCTGCACATTACTATAACATTACATTTTGTAGCCTAGACTTTTAACCTAAATTCAGATGCCATTTATTTTTTAGATATAATAATCAACACACAACACATTGTATGAAAACATGTAAACTGAACATAAGACAGTTTTTACATTAACTTGTGTTTTTACTCTAATAATTTACACAGTTGTCATTTTCATGAAAGATATTTTAAATATAAATTAAATAATCAAGATATCATTAACAGGTTAAGTAAAATATAATATACAGGCTAACATAGTGCATTTATTTAGTGCAAAGGTTCATTTATAGCAAGTTGTGGACACTGAATCACTTGCCTGCTGAGGTAAATATAATGCTAGTGACAAGCTAAAGCTTTGCTGTTTTATTGACGTCTTTCCGCTGCTGAAACACTGATTGAGCGATTACACGAGTTATGATGCCTTTCAGTAAGTATATACTGTATCTTTCAGTGGCGTAGGCAGAAATTTAATTTTGGGTGGGCCAGTGAAAATGTGAGTGGGCCTATAGTTTTTCATAGAAAATGACTTCAATAATAATTAACCTTAGAAAGTAGAAAAATGAATAGACAAACTGCAAAACAAGTATATGTATTCGGCAAATCACAATGTTCAACCAACAGAGCTCTATAAAGGCTGGATAAACCATTAGACAATAACCTGTCTATTTTATTCAGTCTAATCAGCAGTGTAAAGACAGTTCACCCAAAAGTAAAGTAAGCTAAAATAATACTAATAATATCGCAGTTAGATCGGTGGGTAAAACCGCGTCAGGCTGACCGGAAGAGAGGGAGAGAAGCGGCCGTCGCCAGCACCTGACTAACCTTCTTGGGTCTGAAGAACTGGGCTGTGTGAACTCGGTAGATGAAGGCAGTGGCGTGTCGTCTTCCTCAACTCTCGCTTTTTACAAATATCACATTAAAGAAATTTGTTTAGCCATTATTGTGGCGCCGGTGCCAGTGAGCGTTTTCCTGTCGAACCCCCAGCAACCATAGCAACCAATAACGTTCCGGAGGGAGGCTTTCTATAACTTGCTTCGACAGTTCCATTTTATTTGGGAAACGAATTAAACACACACAGCAGTCAACAATAAATCAGGTATATATTAATATATTTTCTTAAATATATTTGAATAATAAAAATAAACTAAAAATGTATTTTTTATCAAACTTGCCTGGGCGGGCCAGTGAGTAACGTGGGCGGGCCAGTGCCGCCCTGGCCTTATACTGGCTACGCCCCTGCTTTCAACATACCTTCAGGTGTCCATTCTGTAACTGAGGAAGAGATGGTCGATCTTACTCACGCGCCTCGCTACCGCTTGAAATGAGGAGCCTAGTTCAGTAGCGATCTGTCACGTCACATCAAAGAGCGCCAAAACGCCATTTAATGTTTGAATGTCGTGATCGAATAGACAGAATCTGAAAGATTACACCTTGCTTATTATCCGAAAGTAACAAAACACGGAGCTTGTTATTTGTAATGGTGGTTAGGCTACAAAACTGAATTCATTGTGTACTGTTTACTATAAGACACGAGGTCCATTGAGCCGGGCTGGGCGAGGCCGGGGTAGCAGGGGGCGGGGCGTGTTCGGTACGCAATGACAGTATCGCGATTCGAATCGTGAGTTCAGTATCCCGGTTTTGCGGTTCGGTTCGAAAATCGTTACCCTACTACTCATCTATTCACCTATTACCTTCTCATCTATCCAATCATGTCTAATACTTGCGGTATAAAAGACCGGTACTCACACATGTTTGAGTTCGCAGATGCTGTCGCATTCATTGACCTCCATCCTTCCCACCACCTCCAAGATGGTCACTTCCTCTCCATCCACCCCACCACCACCAGGATGGTCCCTTCCTATACCTCTCAGGGGGTCGGCTGCTGCCCCTGCCTTCGTCTTCAGGCAGGAAATGGAGAGTCCGGACCAGACTCTCGGATTGCGAGCTATGGACGGGGCCTACGTCAAAGAACTTTATTGCTTGCTGGTGTCACAGTTTGACTCTTTGTTTTCCCCTTTTTCTTACTGTTTTAGTTTAGTCCTATTCAGTTTTCCCGCTCCTCGTTTGTCCTCAGTTCATTCACCTGTGTTTAGTTAATTTGCCCCAGCTGTGCCTTATTCCCCTAGTATGAAGCCTTTAAAATTATGTGTTGGCACCTGCATCATAAATAATTATACTCTTTTCCCTGACAACAAACTTGATGTAACCAGACTTTCCCTATGACCCACTAAACATAATGTTGTGCATAAATAATTTAACAGTATTAACTGACACAAAAACTGAACTTTGGGGAGTTTAATCCATGGAAAATGCAGAGTCACTGTTCTATAAACACTCATCTAATAAGCTTTTTCTCTCATTGGTCTTTTGTTGTCTAGCCTCCAGGCTACAATGTCTCCTCCTGCAATTTTATCTTCAATTATGCAGAGAATTCTGCATCTCTGGGTCATAATCATAATTATCTTTTACATATCTCATTAAATGGACCGAATTTCCCCAGAACTAAGCCTCAGTCATAGATTAGTCCTCTATTGACAATCCCTTATGATGAACCATGTAGGCTATGAATAATTCACAATTTTATTCAGTTCACAAAAAGTTTTTTTCTTTAGTGTGTCAATATCGTATGCTTTTGGCTTTGTGTGTGAAATGGCATAACATAACAAGAAAGAAACCAACAAATTATGTTCAATCAATCATTCTTGACTCCAGTGGTCATTTGGTGTCATTACCAGTGAATATGGATCCCAAAGATTGAGCTGGGTTATGTTGAAGATACAAACAAATTATGAATTATTTCCACTGAACTGGTATAATGTGCGATATTGCTTTTTTACGTGGCATTAAACTACACCTACAGCAAGAATATAAATGAACAGTTGTGATCAGATTGTCCGCTCCACCTGCCCTTGTGTAACAGACAGCTTTTTCACATGCACCGCAATATTGTACACAGCGTGCATTTTCACAAGTGTGTTTTCTCTCATGATGTGTGTCTTTATTACCTCTAATTAGCAGTGTTTGGGGAGTGTGTCCTCCAAAAGACACGTCAGACAAACCAAAGACAAACTACCCTGGCATCATCCCGAAAGAGGCTATGGCCCACCATTGATATGATGATCCTGGGTGAACAGTGTGATCACTAAGACCCCTCTCCCTCACCACCATCTGTCCTTTCTCTCAGAGGTCACCCAATCACAGTCACTGGTTAAGCCAATGCTCCAAACAAACCAGGGCAGTATGGTCAAAAGACACATAGATATCTATATAAAGAGGCTAGATGTCTCACATCGGAGTATTATCGTCATCACCGGCGGCCATCTTGTCACAGACAGGCTTTCTGGCGTGCTCTGTGGTATCTGATGTAAGAAATACTCTTATCTCATTGAAATCTTGACGGATTTACAAACGGTATGGTTTCTTACAAACGTTATTAACGTGGCTATAATTCTGGATGATTAATTATTTATACACTTATTATTCATAAGTATGCATTATTATAACTACATCTCTGCCGTTTATAACAAACCAAACCGTTTGATAATCGGTAGAAAATTTAGCAAGTTATGATGATTTAAAAATTACATGCACCATTAAAACAATGTTACGAGTGAGCGAGCTGCCTGTGACAAGATGGCCGCCAGGTGCTGACGTCGACCTCCATTGGCCAGCAGCGCGGACGAGATATCTAGCCTTTGATATCTCAGCCCAAACCGAGCCACAATGTTTAAAATTTTCAGGGAAATCAACCTACATATGGTTTACTTATATTTACACTACCAAGTTTTAGTCAATAAAAAAATATATTTTTATTTCTGCAATAAATTGATCTAAAGTGACATTAAAATAAAAAGATTTCTATCTGAAATAAATGCTGTTCTTCTGAACTTTCAAAAGCATCCTGAAAAAAATATATCATGATTTCCACACAAATATTAATGATGATAAGAATAATTATTGAGCAACAAATCAGCATATAGAATGACTTCTGAAAGATCATCCGACACTAAAGACTGAAGTAATGGTGCAGAACATTCAGCTTTGCCATCACAGAAACAAATTACATTTTGAAATATATTAAATAGAAAATATATTATAAACTGTAATAATATTTCACAATATTGCTGCTTTACTGTTTTTTTATTACATAAATGCAGCCTTGTGAGCATAAGAGACTTCTTCAAAACATTGTTGTTGTTTTTTTTATCTTCCTGACTCCAAACTGTTGAATTCTAGTGTATAGTGAAACATAGTGAATATTTGGAGATGAAAAGAGTAAAAACTTAAACTTTGCCAAATATTCGCCTCGAAAAAAAAAAAGAAAAAAGATCAGAATTTGACATAACTTTTGGTGAATGGACAGTGGTTATCATGTTTGAACATGATGAATATGTATCCAGCATATGTGGTCATTGAGATCACTGTGTGATCTGGAAACACTCTATGGGATCAGTAAGTGGCCAAGTTGTGTCCACAACGTGTGTGTGCGTGTGTGTCTCGCAACAGGCTGTGAGAGTGTCACCGTCCCCTCAGTAATTCAGGCCTTCCAGCTGAGATCAGCTCTAATAAACCATCTGCCACGTCATCCTGCCGCATTCCCACTACGCCATCACAATGCCTCAATACCTCAAAAAAGTCTCCCAAATACAGGAAACTCGGCCATGCTAAAACATGTATCTCATTAGAGATTCCATAAATAACAATATGGAAAATATCAGAGCTTAAACTTCAGAAGGTGGATCAGAGTTTAAGAATGACAGTTTGCCTCTCCTACAAGTTGCCGTTGTAAAACTGGCACAGAGATTATTCAATTAAAGTGACGATGCAATCAAACGTCATGTTCAGTAATTAATATTTAAGCAAGTTCCTTCATATCGTCAAGGACAAATGCAGAGCAAAAGTGAATGTCTGTTTGAACTGACAACCCAAGTCAAGCCCCATGTCTTCAATTCATACTTTGCAGTCACGTGACTAGCTGCGGGCAATAAACCCTGACCTGAACCCTATAGAAAATGAGTGGTCTGAACTGAAGAGAAGAAGCACCGATATGGATCTGGGAATCTGAAGGATCTGGAGAGAGTCTGTATGGAGGAATGATCTCTGATCTCAGGTCAGGTGTTGTCCAAACACATCAGGCATTATAGCAGAAAACTCAGAGCAGTTATCTTGGCAAAAGGAGATTGCAAAAAGGTATTTAATAAAAGGGTATGAATAATTGTGGCCAACGTGTTCAGGAGAAAAACATTTATTTTATAATGTGATCTTTCACATGCAGTTACACATTAACATACCTACAAGTATTAACTTTCATATGCAGTTACACATTAACTTTCACATGCAGTTACTCATTAACATACCTAACTACCTACAAGTATTAACTTTCACATGCAGTTACATATTAACTTACCTACCTACCAGTATTAACTTTCACATGCAGTTACACATTAACTTTCACATAAGTTACTCATTATCTTTCACATGCAGTTACACATTAGCATACCTAACTACCTACCAGTATTAACTTTCACATACAGTTACTCATTATCTTTCGCATGCAGTTACTCGTCATTTCACATGCAGCTACTGGTCATTTTTCACAGGCAGGTACTCATTAACTTTCACATGCAGTTACTCATTAACTTTCACTTGCAATTACTCAATGTCTTTCACATGCAGTTACATATCGACTTTCGTGCAGTTACACATTAGCTTTCACATGCAGTTACGCATTGACTTTCACAAACAGTTACTCGTTGCCTTTCGCATGCAGTTACTCATCAACTTCACATGCAGTTACTCATTAACTTCACGTGCATTTACTCGTCATTTCACATGCAGTTACTCATTAACTTCGCATACAGTTACTCATCAACTTTCACATACAGTTACATATCAACTTTCATGTGCAGTTACACATTAACTTCACATGCAGCTCCTCGTTAACTTCGCATGCAGTTACTCGTCATCTTTCGCATGCAGCTACTCGTCGTTTCACATGCAGGTACTCATTATCTTTCACATGCAGTTACTCGTTACCTTTCACATGCAGCTACTGGACAACTTTCACATGCAGTTACATATTGATTTTCACATGCAGCTACACGCTAGCTTTCACAAGCAGTTACACATTAACTTTCACATGCAGTTACTCGTTGCCTTTCACATGCAGTTACTCATCAACTTCGCATGCAAGTTACTCATTAACCTCACGTACAATTACTCATCATTTCACATGCAGCTACTCATCAACTTTGGCAAACAGTTACTCATACTTTCACATGCAGTTACTCGTTACCTTTCACATGCAGTTATTCGTACTTTCGCATGCAGTTACTCATCAACTTTCACATGCAGTTACACATATGACTTTCGCAAACAGTTACTCGTTAACTTTCACAAACAGTTACACATTAACTTCCACTTGCAGCTACACATTAACTTCACATGCACGTACTCATCAACAGTCCCCTGCAGTTAATAATCAACTTTCACATGCAGTTACACATCAACTTTCACAAACAGTTACTCATTAACTTTCACATGCAGTTACTCATTACCATCCCTAACTACCTACCAGTATCAACTTTCACATGCAGTTACACATTCATTTTTACATGCAGTTACACATTCATTTTCACATGCAGTTACACATTGACAAGTTACACATCGTAATCTCTGTGATATATGATGTAGCTATATGGAAATTTGTATGTCTATATGTAAACATGTATATGGTGAGGTATGCATGTATGCATGTATAGGCATTTACGTATGTATGTGAATATAAGGTTGTATATGGGATGTATGTTTGGAATAGGTGTATAGTAGGTATATATATGTATAGGTATGTATGTATATATAGTGTGTGGGTATGTATGTGTACATCTATATTATTATTATTTTTAATAATTATTTATTTATTCCGATTATTATTAATGTCTTTATTATTTATTTATTTTTTTCTCTTTCACTGGGTTGTAAAGGGGTAAAGGAAAGGAGAAAAAGGGGACATTCTGTGAAGACTTACTGGGCCTTACTCCACTCTGCCACACTAGAGGAGAGGACATCTATGAAGCTATCATGCAGATGCTTAATGAACGGGGAATTGATGTCAAGAATATTGTGTCCATCACAACTGATGGTGCTCCAGCCATGATAGGGAAGGAGAAGGGAGCTGTTCAACGTCTGAAAGAGAAGCACTCCGACCTGCTGACATACCACTGTATTATACACCAGTCCGTGCTGTGTGCTAGCCTTGGAAAAGAAGATTCAGACGTCATGGAAACTATTAAGAAGCTTGTGAACTACCTGAGAGCATCCTCTGCCCTTCAGCACAATCTTCTGCGGGCATTTCTGACTGAGGTGAGAATTAATTGGACTTTTTCTACTATGTTTTTGTGTGTTTGGGTCAATAGGGGATAATTAAGTGATGATCACACACTGCTTCAGAGCCAAAGTATTTAAATCTTTAACAATTTTAATCAGATGGGAAAATAAGGCATAATTAATGCAGTAAATGCTGAATATCTTCAAATAATTATTGAAATTATGTTTAATTTTAGTTTGACAACCATTGTTTGAACCTAAAGGGTCTGGGGGGTAGTGAAAATAATGGATTTACTATCCACTATAGTAATAGACATACTTTGAAACTGGTTTAGAAACCATGTAAAATTAGGTAAGATTTTCAAGAAAATGTGAAGTTTAAAATCTTATTCAAAAGATTTGAATATGAAAATATGAGCATGTTCATAGTCAGGTATGAGTGTGTGTGAGTGTGTGTGTGTTTGATAGTGAAAGCATTGTATGTTTTTGTGAGTGTTTTATCATCACAGATGGGTTAAGGCAAATGACAAACTTTAAAGAAGCTGATAATTCTGATGAAGACAATAGAGAACATGAGACACGCTTTAAGTTGATTGGTCATCAAGCTCTGTCTAGTAGTAATAGTTTTGTCATTCATGATGCAGATTTGATGATCAGTTTAAGTTGTAAATTGGAATTGTGAAATTCGTTGATGGCTGTCTGTCAGGGGTTGAGATAAGCGAAAAGGTTGTGGACAACAACAAACACATTGGCTAAGTTAATCTTGAATTATTAAGAGTTTACAAACTTTCAAACCAAAGAAGAAACAACCATATGGATTACTTCACAGCTTTTCGTGTTTTGGGGGGTTTTCATGGAACAACTGTGGAGAAGTTTAATCACGGCAGACGCGTCTGATGGAGGAAGCAGATGTTGAAATGTAGTGTTGATGCGGTCCTGGACCGATGCTTTGAAAAAATATGTTTATATTGCACTTGATTATTATCCGATTTGCACGTCATGCACTTTATGTATTATTAATAAGTATTGGCAAATTGAAATTGTTTGTAGAAGATGTTTTTTGTAACTTTCTTTCCTTTTACCATGGGTTCGCTTTGCCAGGCCTGCTGTTTACATGTGTGTGCAAGCAAGGGCTGGAACATTTATTAAAAGTGTAGAATACTTTCCCAATCCGTTACACAAAAGTTTTTCCCGTGAGCGGGAATGGAAATCCAGGAGTGGATCAGAGAGCGGAGTGACAACAGAACGGTAAGAGTGGAGAGAGGAACGTGTTTTGATCCAGTCCAGGCTTTGATTACATCTCCATAAGCAGGGTGAACCTTCCGACCCATTCAAACTAAAATTATGACATTTATTATACTATTTGACGGCCTTAAAATAACGAAAAGGGTCATTTAAGACATAAGGACAGGGGGACCCTGATATTGACGGAAATCCGTCGTACTCCATTAACGACGGATAAATTGCATACCTTATTAGTAAATATGTCTCACATTTTTAAATACATGAAAATTGCTTATGTAATATGCAATATATGTACTAGCACCGTATAATTCTGTATGTTTTCAAATATACTGTTAAACCATTTATGATAAGATTTAATTTCTTTTCATTAGATGGAATGCATTTGTGACTGCATTCCATGACTCAACTTTTTGTACTGTACTTCTTAAAGTTTATTAAATAAACTAAAATTCTTATTCGAAAGATGCTTTCCAACAGGTTTTATCGTAGTTTTTGTCCACCTCCACTGACTTGACTACGATAAAACCTGTTAAACACAAAAAAAAAAACAGAATTTATTGAACTTTTTGTTTGTTATATAATTTTTTATGCCAAACATTTGAATGTGGAACATATTTAAATAAATACAATTTTTTTTGGAACATTCAAAGCCTATAAACTTATAACACGTATGACAAATGTACTCTAATGTGCTGAGCTTAATTTTATGTAGGAAAAAAAACTCATGCCATCGGAGTTATGGAAATTATTGCGACAAACATCAGATTTGCAATAATAAAACGCAATTGTAATTATGCTCAGTTGTTCTCTGAGAAGGTTTGCAATAGTTTTAGGCTATTAAACTTTAATGGATTCATTTGCATTTGCATTAACAGTGGGCAAAAAAAATAATTAAATATTTCACAAAGTTTCATTTGGCTTTTAAATGAATGTTGTGGTGTAACATAAAATTTTCCAGCTTAAATTAAACATAATAAGAGAACATATCAGGAGAGAAATCAATATAGTATTATATTGCACTTGTAAATCATGCCTGATTTCTTACTGTATAGTTTTGCTATAGTGCATGAAGCTCCAGCACACAGTTCTGGATTTCCAACATAGAAGGTAGTTGCTTTTGTATAAGTGATGGATGTCTCTGAACTGTTTTTTAGTCCTTGCAATGGTTTTGCTTCCACCTTTGGACAGGATAGACATATAAATTTCAAAGCAGCAAATTGAACCATCTGAAAATCAACCATGCTATAGCAGGATGAGTTTAATATATGCATCAGAATTGCATAAAAAATCCAGAAATTACAACAGCAGCTTTTCATAAACATAATAACTTCCAAAACCACATTTCACACCAATTTACCTTACATTTATTCCTTTATATGGTTTCAGGGCAACGAATGAGTAGGTTTTTGTTTTGTTGTTTTGCATGATGCAAAATAGAAACAACAAGAAATGAGAAAATTACAACTCACATCAGAGTCTGAGTATGTTAACATTTGCATTCATCTTCTGATTGAATGAACTGAGGGAATATTTCACGTCAAGATTTTGCAAATGGCAGTGTCCCAGCAACTTATGAAGGATAGTTGCGGCTTATAAAGGGCTTATGAAGGATGTCGATAAAAAGTAATTGTACGTATTATTCTTATTTGCTTATAAATGTGTCTTGAAGTTCTCAAGGAAATTCTCGATGTTCTTAAAGTCTTGACTACCAAAACACATTTTCCCTATGAAAAAACACAACACACATTTAAGTTTGTAACATATGGAGCACAGTGTGAGGTAAGGTAAAACCAATTAGGAGAGAATGTAAAAAGCAATGTGTCTCATATGAAATTGTTTAAACAAAATGTTTTACTATATATATATATATATATATATATATATATATATATATATATATATATGTATGTGTTCTGTGATTATGGTTTTGGTGGAAATCTAAACTGTTTAAAATCTTGCAGTCAGTAAAATTCTTTTTTTTTTTGAGGAAATTCATATTTTAATTGAGAAAGATGTGATCAATTGATCGTGAATGACAGCAAACATATTACCATTTTCATTCCTAATGTTACATTTTGTCATTTATAATGTTTCTTTCACCAAAATCTGAATATTAAAATCATTTCTGAAGGTGATTCTGAAGATTGGAATATATGGTTCATTATATTACATTTTTAACATTTTAAAGATTACATTTTAAAATATATTAAATTAGAAAGCAGTTATTTTTGTTCACAATATTAACGTTTTTATTGGATCTAATAAATGCAGCAGTGGTAAGAATATAAGTCTTCTTTCAAAAACATTAAAAAAAATGTATTCCAAACTTTTAAAACACTTTCCGGAATGTATGCGATTGTGTTCCTTATAGGAGAAATATAATATTGCAATTTTAATAGTCCCTAATTTAAAAAGGGGGTTTAATGAGGTGTTTGAAACCAATATACAATAACATTGCTAGAAAACAGACTTTAATTAAGATCTGGTCCTTTCATGTGTGACAACAAGCTCTGTACTACCTGTGCAAATAATACAATGAAATCTCCATGAATGTTTCACCCAATTTAGTTGACATGACAAGCACTTAGCAGGTAATGATAGAGGCTGTGGGAAAACTGACTCTGTTTAATTTGAATAAAACCATCTTTTGCCTGCTGTTAGACATCTTCAGACACAAGATGCTCCATGCACTACTGCTTATGAAGCCGTCACAATAAATGACACACCGTCAGCAGATTTCTGAAATTACGAGAGAAGACATCCATCAATCATGACTCTCCATTCAAATTTCTCCTGTGTACCTGCAGTGTAACATACTGGGAGCATATCGGGAAGGATCATTAGGTTGGGAAATATTAATTAGGCCTCCAAGAAGAATCACCTCATGCTTGTTTTTGAAGAAAAGTGTCAATAAAATAATATGAATCTTTCCCTTAGCTCCCCCTACTAAACCCGACTGTCTACCTGTCAACTTGCTCTGTGTTTATTTGTGTCAGACACGCACATCAACAGGATGGAGAGCGACGAGAGAGAGATGGATCGGCTTGTCCTCTTGAGGGTCTATCTCACAGGCGGCTCCCGCAGGACCCCACATACTTATGGCCTCTTCACTGTCACTTAATTCATTACTGCAGAGGAAGGCAGACTGAGGGGACTCTATTAGACTCATTTAAGAGAAGACGAAAGGTAGACGCTTTCCTAGTGGGTGAGCTGAATGAATCCCTTTCATTAGCACTGAGTGATGCCTCTTCATCGTCACGCCATGGATGACTGGCATGAGGGCGATGACAGAAACACAGTGCGAATGAGCCATTTGTCCATAAAAAGTGTCACTTCAGACAGGGGTGAAGGGAAATACATATGATGAGCTGGTGACTTTAAGAATAGAGCTGCCCTGCTCACTCAGATACATGACAAACTGCCCTTTTCAAAATGAAGTTAGCCTCCAACACTGCTCGCCCTGTGCCTTATTTGAGTACCATAAAAAGATCCCAACGGAAATATGATATATAGGCCTAAGCAGAATAAATTATTTTGTGAAGGAGGACGAGGGTAAATCTAATAGGAACACGTTCAATTTCTCATTAATGCACTGATCAATCACATGGCAGTTGCTTCAATGTAGGCTATTTAGGGATGTGGTCTTGGTCAAGACAATCTCCTGAACTCCAAACTGAATGTCAGAATGGGAAAGAAAGGTGATTTAAGCAATTTTGAGCATGGCATGGTTGTTGGTGCCAGACGGGCCGGTCTGAGTATTTCACAATCTGCTCAGTTACTGGGATTTTCACGCACAACCATTTCTAGGGTTTACAAAGAATGGTGTGAAAAGGGAAAAACATCCAGTATGCGGCAGTCCTGTGGGCGAAAATGCCTTGTTGATGCTAGAGGTCAGAGGAGAATGGGCCGACTGATTCAAGCTGATAGAAGAGCAACTTTGACTGAAAATAACCACTCGTTGCAACTGAGGTATACAGCAAAGCATTTGTGAAGCCACAACACGCACAACCTTGAGGTGGATGGACTACAAACAGCAGAAGACCCCACTTAATTTCATTTAGATGGTCAGAATTTGGTGTAAACAGAATGAGAAGATGGATCCATCATGCCTTGTTACCACTGTGCAGGCTGGTGGTGGTGTAATGGTGTGGGAGATGTTTCTTGGCACCCTTCAGGCCACTTAGTGCCAATTGGGCATTTCTATTTCGGACCATGTCCATCCCTTTATGGCCACAACGGTTACCCATCCTCTGATGGCTAATTCCAGCAGGATAATGCACCATGTCACAAAGCTCGAATCATTTCAAATTGGTTTCTTGAACATGACAATGAGTTCATCTGTACTAAAATGGCCCCACAGTCCCCAGATCTCAACCCAATAGAGCATCTTTGGGATGTGGTGGAACGGGAGCTTCATGCCCTGGATGTGCATCCTACAAATCTCCATCAACTGCAAGATGCTATCCTATCAATATGGGGCAACATTTCTAAAGAATGCTTTCAGCACCTTGTTGAATCAATGCTACATAGAATTAAGGCAGTTCTGAAGGCAAACTCAGTAAGTCAAGTCAAGTCAAGTCTGATAACATGTAACCAGAACACCAGGAGAGTGTGACACCTAACACTAGCCCCATAAACAGTGATCTTTTTTGAGCTGCCATACACTGATTTCATGCAACCGCTACTTTGAGTTTAAAATCATTACCATTTCTAAGACAATTTTGTCCATTGAATTGTATTTATAGCCTACTTTGTGGGGAAACGACTTCAGGGACAATTTTTGTCTTAATTTTTTTAGACAAAAATTGATTAAATGAAATAATTTATTTAATTACAAGTTCAAAATCTGAATTAATGCTGTCTTCACGCTGTACTATCAGAAATGTCCTACTTCCCACTTCTGAAGTCGTGATTACGAGCTTGTCGCGTTCAAATTTTGATTTGAAAGGGCGTTCATGTGCATTTTTTTAACTAGGAAACTAGTGTTTAAGATAAGTCCGATAGCACGTAAACTTAAGCGAAAAGCTGTAATCGTGCGCCCTCTAGTGTTTCAAAAATTGACTTCAAGTAGTTAGATTTCCGTTTTTTACAGTCTTTGGTTTCAGACTGATGCTGATGACGTAGTTCATATGCGCCGCTGTTTATGTGAGTTGAAATCATTGAAACTCGTAATGTTGTGATACCATATCTTTTTAGTGTATTATGGCTCGTTGAATGTATACGTAAATTAAACTGATGGACATTATTTGAGCGACCATACTGTATTCGAGTTTAAATCTAAGGTATTATCTTTTACTGTCTATGGGTTTGACGATAACAAAAATGCTACATTGCTATATAGAATACTAACTTATGTGCCTTAAAACACTTTATGTTACAGGCTGCTTATAATGAGGATAAATGAAGATACATTACTGGAGGGGGAAATGTTCTATTGGTACCTTACAGATGCAGATCAGTGTTCCCAGGTATTTATTCGTGGATCCAGTATGTGATCTCGTGTCTGGTGGTTGTAGTGTCAGTTCATTCTGACCTAATCTTCCCCGTATTTTCAGGTATCATCAGTGGATGTGCTCTCCTGAACTGCAGAAACTGACTGCATCAGAGCCTCTGACACTGGAGCAGGAATATGACATGCAAAGAGACTGGAGAGAAGATGATGACAGTGAGCTTCCACCTTACACATGCACATTTTTCCTGTTAGTGTCCTGTTTGACATTCAAGCAGTTTGTCAGTATTACCCTTTTGTTTCCATGTTCATTCAATTACCTTTTTTTACAGAGTGCACCTTCATCATTTTGGATAAGCAGAAATGGGCAGATCCAGATACCAGAGACAAGAGTGCATGGTGGGAGATGTCAACATTTTCCTCACTGACCCTCAGCGATCCTTCCCTGGCTGAACTGGAGATTATGATTGCAGGTTGTAAAGGTTGCAGTGTTTTAAATACATTTAGATTGACTGTGATCTTTAAGTAACATTAAGTCATTTTTAGTGCCCTGCTACAGAGGAAAGGGACTTGGGAAAGAAGTAACACGCATGATGATGTGCTATGGTAGGATAAAGCTGATGAAAATGTATTGTTAATATTATTAGTGCTAAACTTCTATATGTGCAGTGATTTTGGTGATTTGCCTCAACAGCGTCCATAAAACTTGGAATCCGAAAATTTGAAGTCAAGATTGGTTTGGATAACAAAATAAGCATCGCCATGTTCAAGAAATTCCACTTCCAAGAGGTAAGAATGAATGGACTAAATTTAGGAACTGTTCTCTATACATGTAGGATTATGTTGACACCTGAAGACTGGAGTACAGCTAAAAATTAATCTTTGCCATCACAGGAATAAATTACATTTTGAATTGTATATTTGAAACTATATGAAGAGTTCAGATGCAAAAGCCTCTAAATGCCATTTTAAATTTTCTTCTAAAATGACCATTTTTATCAAGACTTGTAAATTTAAGTTCAGTAATTTCACTTAAATGACAATTAATAGGTAATCTTCATTGATCATTTTAGAAGAAAATTTCAAATGGCACTTAGAGGCTTTTGCATCTGAACTTCTTCATATATATATATAGTTAATTTGAACTGCTTAGGATTTTTGTACCTTATTCTCTAATATTGCATTTGTCTCTGCAGCTCTCTGTTAGTGAAGTCTTTCAGGAGGTCACTCTGGGGTCACTGTGAACGAGCTTTACAGAAGCATGTGTTTGGAAACATGGACTTCATGCTGCAGAGGGAGTATGGGAAGGCACCGGGACAGTACGACAGGCAAACATTCACACCATTATCTCTGTGAATATACAGCCTTGAAATAGAAATATGGTTAAAGATTTGTAGAAGGCTCTATGTAAAGAAAAAAAGCCCTACGGTGCATCTCAATATGAAATATTAATCATTCATTGTGTCAAAGAAGCTGAAGTACCTCTAGTAGGTGACATCTTTTAATGTTTATCGACATTCTTATACTGTGTGTGGCAAAATATTTCAGATTTTTTTTTAATTCAGAATTAAATGTGATGACTCAAGTCAACACAACCAGACGTTCAAATACTGTATCATTGTAATTGTTATTATTGTATTGTGATTTTAACCTCTTAAGGCATGGAAATCAAAAAAGCGTACTGTAAATTCAGAATTTAAAACCTTTTAACCTGCGTATTATTTGCATACCGCATGTTGTTTTAAAAATAATTGATGTTGAAAAAATAGATAACTTATATTTGTTATATTTTTGTTACTTATAATATTATTGTAGTTCTTTGTGATTATATACAAGATACTTATGAAACCGTTTGTATCTTATGTTAGTTATTTGTTTTGTAGTCAATATATGACAATTATCATCCTTTGCAACAACAGTAGTCTTGAAAACAAGTTTGTGGTCCATTAATGCTTATAATAAATAATGATACTGGTTTTATGAGCTCAATGATATGTTTCTTTAAAAGCTCGATTCCAAAATGAGTCTAATGTTTTGATAAAACACCTAAATATCAGAGAGCTTCGATTTTGCTTTTACTACCTGAACCGCAAACGTGTGAGCTAATCAGAAATCGTTCAATTATTTTATTATAAGATGTTGTGAAACAGTATTACATAAGACTCCAAAGGTTGCACATTATTATTCATCAACTGTTTCTTCAAGTCCTTAACTTAATCTTCCTTTGCTGTTTTGGCAGTTAAAGACATACAAGCAGGATTTCCATTCACAGACTGGTCCATAGTTATCACATGGATTATTACAGTTTTTAAAAAGATGCAGTGATGGGGAAAAAAACAATTCCATAGAATTTCTGCAGACAGGTCTGTGATTTGGTCCCATTGTGTCGCCTGAAAGGCTCAGATCCGCAGCAAGACGGATCATTATCAGAGACAGTCTTATGTTCTGAAATCAGACATTTTCTGAATGACCTGCTGCACGACCTCCAGACCCTGTGCCCACCTCACGGTCTCCTCAAAGTGAATGTTGAGTGGAACACAGAACGCCTCCTTTCTCAGTTCAGTCAACTGACAAACGGCTAATACGCTTGATACTCCCACAATTACCAGAAGGAGGAGTTTAATGAGCAGAGAGAAGAACAGGGAGCAGATGGAGCGCTTGGCTTTGGGCACAGACTCTGACGCGGTCTTTTTACCTGTAGTGGTAAAACGTAGTGTAGAACATACAATCAAAGCATCAAACAAATATATTAACATTACTGTACAAACACTAGAGTTCAAATGTTTGGGGTTAGTATGATATTTTTCAAGAAATTAGGATTATTGTTCAAAAAGGACAGTAAAGACATTTATTGTTACAAAAAAAATCTATTTAAAATCAAGCTTTTAGTGTTTCTGTCAATGTGGTGTTTTTTTAATATGCTTTAAGACAAACCATGTGCAAATTCATAAGTCAACACCATTGCAGAGTATTTTAAATTTAAAACTGTTGCGGAAAAAAGAGTCTCAAAAACAGTTTGGATTGAAATCATATATTAATTACAGCTACGTGTCCAATGTAGTAGGGAGCGATATATAAAACACACACTGATAAATCGACTAGATGAGCCAGTATGACTGAGTGGAGGCGGGGCTCATTTGCATATTCATGGGATCTGCATGTTATTATTGAAGCTATTTTAAGACATAAATATTATTTTTCACAAACTTTTTTATATATACACTACCGGTCAAAAGTTTTAGATCGGTAAGATTTTTAATGTTTTTAAAAGAAGTCTCTTCTGCCGCCCAAAGCTTCATTTATATGATTAAAAATACAAAAAAATAAAATAAAAACCATTAATATTGTGAAATATTATTACAATTTAAAACAGCTGTTTTCTTGATAGATAGATAGATAGATAGATAGATAGATAGATAGATAGATAGATAGATAGATAGATAGATAGATAGATAGATAGATAGATAGATAGATAGATAGATAGTGAAGTGTCATTTATTCCTGTGATCAAAGCTGAATTTTCATCATCATTATTCCAGTCTTCTTTGTCACATGATCCTTCAGAAATCATTCTAATATGATGATTTGCAGCTCAAGAAACATGTATGATTATTATCAATGTTGAAAATAGTTTTTTGCATTTTTATTTCAGGATTCTTTGATGAATAGAAAGTTAAAAAGAACTGCTTTTATCTGAAATGGAAAGCTTTTGTAACATTAAACACTACCCTTGAAAAAGTTTGGGGTCAGTAAGAATTTTTAATCAATACTTCTATTCATCAAGGATGAGTTACATTGATCAAAAGTTACAGTAAAGATATATATAATGTTAGAAAAGATTATATATACATATCTATGTTGTTTTGGTGATTTTTCTTTACAGGTTACGATCATTGTCTGCAGAGGGACTTTTAAATAAATCCTGACAAATGTATCATGGTTACCACAAAAACTGTTTTAAACATTAATAATAAGAAGAAATGTTTCCTGAGCACCAAATCATCATATTAAAATTATTTCTTAAGGATTATGTGATAGTGAAGACTGAACTAATGAAACTGAAAATGCAGCTTTGCCATCACATGAATACATTACATAATAATATTTCACAACCTTAACTGTATTTTATAGCAGCCTTGGTGAGCATAAGAGAATTGTTTCAAAAATCATACTGACCCCAAACTTGAACAGTAGAGTATGAACATTTATGAACATCACATAGTGAGTATATGGTGTAAAGTGATGGAGTTTTATGCCATGCAAGATAAATTGTACCTTGATTTTGAGCAGCTCTCTTTTTCTTCTCTTCCTTCTTCTTTTTCTGTTGTTCTTGTGCAGCAAGTGCAGCCATCTGAGCTTGATACTCCTTTCTCTTCCTCTCTTTCTCTTCTGCCTTTTTCTTTTTCTGTGCTTCTCTTTCCCTGGCCTCCTTTTCCCTCTGCTTAGCTTCTCTTTTCATTTCTTGTTCTGTAAGGGAATAAAACTAATAATAAACTTAATACATCATTTTCATCATTAATAAAAAAAATGTATACAAATAAAATGTTTTTAAAAAACAAAGAAGAGTTATTATGTAAAATGTGGAGTAAATATTTAGATAGATAGTAAATTATGTCTACGAAAGGCAAGTAGAGAGAGAAAATTCTAAACTAAATTTGCTATGTCCTTTCTTCCCTATTGTGATGTATATCCAAATGAAACGGCATCTCAAACATGAAAAAAATGAGTGTGGGGCTTGATTTTGTCCATTCAGGAATTGATTGGATAGTTGTGGTTTGCTATTGCTGTGATCTCATGTGAGTGACAGATTGTCCCACCCTTGCACCAGTAAAGACGTCATTAGAGAAGAGAAGAAAAAAGGTTGCTGCTTGCGACAGGGAGGGGAAGTCATTTTGATAATAACACATTATGAGAGCACATGAATAAAAAATAAATAAATATGGGCACAGATAAATCATTTATAATAAATGCTGTAATATTCCATTAAAAAAAGAACGGTCAATTTTGATTTCATTGTGACTTTAATGTTGTGCTCAAATTAGAATGCTTATAATATAATTTTTAATGAGGGAAAATATTAAAACTGAGAAGAAAAAAAAGACTACATACATTCAAAGCTGTAGATGTATCTCCTACCTCTTTCTTTTAACAATCGACGTTCTCGTTCCTTATCTGCTTCTTCCTGCAGTACCTTCATGTGCTGGAGAACCTGGACATAGAAAAAAACAAATGCTTTGAGAATATTGCAGTAATGCATAATAATTTGTGAGTTTGTATATTTGGAATTGTTGCAAAACTTTGACTATGTGGTAAATAAGCTTGTTTTATCTGTAAAATACTGATCTCTAACATTTTTGCATCTGAGCACTTTACTCACCCTGGATGCACACTGTTTGCATTGCTTCTCATCTAAGCAATCGCCTGCAGCCTTGGCCAGTGTTGACTCCAATGGGTTATCCTTCAGATCCAGCCATTTCAGACTCTACAACAGACCAATTTCCTCCATTACCAAATGATACTGATGAGTACAACATAAGACAGTAAATGGCATGATCTAATATTACAGTTTGAAGCCATGACGTTCCAAATGCACCTTGAGTTGTGAGAAGCCGACAGGAAGCTGTTTCAGTTTATTGTTGTATAAATCCAGGTGCTGGAGATTAATGAGTTGTCCGATTTCTTCTGGTAAGCAGACGAGCTGGTTTTTGCTCAGGTCAATTTTAATAAGGTGAGTCAAGCTACAGAATTCAGGCTGGTGAGGTAACAAAAACAGCACAATTCATTAATGCACAACTTACAGAAAATCTTGTATTATTGTTTATTCACAGTTGTTACTTACAGTCAGGGTCGTTAGATTATTACAGGACAGATCCAAAAACGTTGCCTTCGGAAAGGCAGCCTGCACAGAAAACAATTATTTTAGTTTTCAATGTTTGTCATACACTTTGCCCACGTACATGCTGAATGAATACAATTAAGATAAACAGGATTAAACCTTTCCCCAAAAAAGTACAAGGTACACTCATGATAATTGGCAAGTTAAACTACTTACCAGCTCCTTGACTGGCACTTCTGTAAGGTTACTGAGACTCAAATCAAGCTCATTGCCATCAATTTTGTCTTTAATGTTTTCAACTTTGCCTTTAATCATGTTGATGTGCTGCTCCTCACTATACAATGAATACAAATATACGTATAATCAGCTATTAATGCCACTAACACATTCACGTGGAAACAAGTTTTGACAGCTAGACGGTAAGGGCAAAATAAGAGTATTCTATTCATTGTTAAAGTTGACGTAAAACAGCAGCTTTATATTATGTCTATTTGCAATGAATGAAAGTTATTACCTTGTTACAGACGGTAAGAAACAGTCCAGACACACTGCAGTGGTGTAACGTTAGTTCAATGCAGTGAGTTCACAAATATTTCGCACTTACAATGGGTGAAAATCCACGTCATTGCTCGTGCCAGTACAGGACGCGCAGCTGACGTGACTGCGCGTCTGGTTTCTGGATGAGCGGCCGCTGTGAGCGCCATCTGGCGTCTGGAGGTCATTGCCACTCGGCGCTTGTTTTGTAGCATAGATGGTTTGTAGGCACCAGCGGTAACACCAGCGGTAAACACTTTGGAAAACCGGTCATTAAAATGTTGTAATGTTTATCAAATAAAGTATCTTATTCTCTCTCACCAGGGCAAAAAACGTCAATATTCAGAGTCTTGGCATCAAGTGATATCATAATGTAAACAAATCCTACTTTTACATGAATGCTGTTTTCATTAATGCACTGCATTACATGCATTTACCATATTAAACATCATTTTGGTTCCCTGTCAGAGAGAATACATTCAGTTTGTATCGGGTTTTGTCATAATGTTCTGGATATTCTCGTAAAGCATGCTTTATTTCACATAATAAACACATAGTGTACAAAGCCAAGCATATTGCAAGGTACCGGTGATAAAAAGTACCACACGATCATTTGAAGTGTATGCTGCAGCTCTTCTCTAGAATAACAGTATGCAGGAATACAAAATGTATGCAATATTATATGCACTAATTTGAACATTCAGCTCAATTTTTAGAGTTTGAAATTACTCAACTTTCCACTCTCGAAAATATGAAACCAAGAAAGAGAGAAATTGAGATGAGATGAAACCACAAAGAAAAGCCTGTTAATGCATTTGACCATTTCTAACCAGTACTTCTGACCAGTTTGGCCTTTTAAAATGTGGGAGGAAGAGTCTGTTTAATAGTCTGAAGCTCTTCCAGGATCATCTGCAGTAAGTGCAAGTCATTCATTTTGTCTTTGCTGCATATTTCCTTCAACATCAGAGTCTTCAGAGGAGCCTCCACTACAGAATAACAGATGTGATCACTGCTGTCTCTTTGCATTTATCTGAAAGAAAAACACAGTAATATGAGAGTAAAGTCAGTTCAGGTTCCTTTTTGCGGTGAAAGATGAGCATTCATACTGTACCTGTTCCACAGTTGACATCTTTAGGTCTCTGAACCAACTTAGTGTCTTGTTCAGAGCTCATATTTATTAAGTATATCACCAAAATTGTCTCCAGAAGACTCAACAACATGAAGGAAAAGATGACAATGACATACGTAGCTGCACAGAACAAAAGAGAGTTTATATGAAACTACAAAGACAATCTAAATGCACTGATATATGAAAAGACTTCTCTGTTTTAAGGAATATTTCCTTGAACTGTGATTTCCCTTAACGATCAGAAGGACATCTGTGAGATTTGGAAGGCAGGATGTCATTTAGGATGAGCAAAAGTACAAGAGATCGCCAGTAGTACCGTCACTTTGAAGCACAGTTTCTCCCCTCTATCTGGTATGAAAAATGAAGCTAGGTCCAAAATGAGGAAAAACAATA
Organism: Hybognathus amarus; assembly: GCA_030378365.1. Classification (NCBI taxonomy): domain Eukaryota; kingdom Metazoa; phylum Chordata; class Actinopteri; order Cypriniformes; family Leuciscidae; genus Hybognathus; species Hybognathus amarus. Next base: position 965,728 of record JAQIUQ010003778.1, read on the forward strand.
TCGGGTAGCTGAAAATTGATGAAATGCATCAGGGGCATCCTTTTGACTGAAATCTAAAGAGGAAGGAGACAATAGAAAGGTCAAACATCTGAGGCTATAATCTCTGGTATTAAAGAAGAAATATGCTAAACTGTCGAGAATGAGTATTAATACCGTGTACTTTATCCTGTCAAATGTTTGGCCCTCATAAGTATCTTTTTCCGTTGAGACGGATATGTTCAAGAATACCCATTCTCCTTGGGTTAATATGCTTTCCCGAGCTACCTGTGTTGCTTTTGATGAATTGGAGGCTGGAACCAGCTTTATTTCTTTATCTGTTTCATATAAAGGAAAGGAGCTTGGTACAGAGTGACAATGAATAGCCTACTAGGGATTTTTTTGATGATGGAAAGCAACAACATTTTGATACAATTAAGATTTGTGATACATTAAATGGCAAGCAAGTAAAGCTGCATGGTTAATCGTTAAAAGATCGCTATCTCGATTCAAACAACCATGCAATCTCATTGCTGAATGACAACGATTTGCCTGTGTCTATTAAACTTTTAACAAGTACGGTAAAAATGTACAGTTCGGATTAAACAGTAATGTAACGGTAGCAGTCAAAGTAGAATAAATCCCTTTTGGAAAGTAGCATTGTTTCAAATAACGATTCAAATCGATTACATTCGTTACTACTCCACCATGTGGCAATAAGTTACTCTTAAAAACTCTTAAAAATATTGAATCATTCATTCAAAATATTCATTCAAAAACACTGATTCATCCAGTAGTGAAACAAGTGAAGTGTTTATTAGTGAGTCATTGAATCATTCATTCAAACTGATTTTTTAAGAAGTTAATTTAGATTAATTAAATACTTTTAATAGACTTTTTCAGAACCTCTAGTAAATTACATGTAATTTTGTTTAGTGGACTGTTCAGAATTGTGTCAAGAACCGTGATCTCTTTTTGGAACAATACAACAACAACAAAATTGTGATTACTGTTTTATCCAGAAGTGCGCAAGCAAGTAAACACAAGTTTGAATACCCTAAAAGTATTCATCAGCAAATGACATTTGATTAGTAGAGCAATTGCTTGAACAATGAGCAATTGTGTGAACAATATTGCCTACATATTGGTACCAAAAGATTTTTTATTTATCTGTATTGATGACCAATAGCTTAATAAATACATATAGGTCGATGTACATTTAATGGTGTATGCTAGATTTTAAAAATAGTGCTAGGCAACGATTAATTGTGATTAATCGCATCCAAAATAAAAGTTTGTGTTTACATAATACATGTGTGTGTATTGCGTTTAATTATTTTGTATATATAAATAGACACACATGCATGTATATATTTAAGAAATATGTGCATGTATATATTCTATGTATATTTAAACTATACATAAATATTAATATTTTATATATAAATTATACATATATAACACATTTTCCTAAACATATACATGCATGTGTGTGCATTTATAAACACAAAATATTATACGCAGTACACACACATGTATTATGTAAACACAAACTTTTATTTTGGATATGATTAATCGTGATTAATCGTTGCCCAGCACTATTTAAAACACTTTATAGTTACACTTTATAGGCTTTAGTTGCAATCTGTTAAATGTAATCTTCACCAAATATCAAAATGAATATCCATTTTTCATACTGTACTTTACAATGATGCCTAACTTAACTTAAAACAATATTTATTTTGGTTTATTAGTGTGTTTTGTTTTTATTTATTTAGACAAAATTATTTAGACTTTAATATTACTCAATCTGCCAACATGAAAATAATCATCTTATAGGTCAGATTTTAATATCACATGTCCATATTTTTAATGAATATTTACTTTTTAAGTGCACTCACCTGAGTAATTAATTGAAGTCACTGTTATGTGGCAGGTTTGAGTATCAAAAGGAAATTTGTGCACATTCATTGTGCAGGTGCTGACAATTTTATGGTCGTCCTCCATTATCACATTTCCATCATGAGTAATAAACAAAAATGGGTTTAGTGGTCCATCTTCCTTCTCTGCACTGAAACATTGGTGAAATGATTTTGTGTCAAAGCAAATCTACAGACATCATACATTTTAGATTTTCCATGCCACATTTATGTACATACTGTAATTCCTCTCAATGTTATAGGTATAATGTTATTAAGTATAATGTGTGTATTATATATACTAAGAAAAAAACATATAGAGATATCTCATTTGTATATACTCACGTCTCAAGAACATACAGATCTGGTTTCCAAAGCATCTCTTTTGGTAAAGTCACATTTTTAATGCCACAGAACTCCTTAGGATCCCAATAGATTCGTTCGTTGTTCCAGCTCTAAATGAGCAATCATAAATAGATAACTGAATATTCATTTTAAGCAGTATTTATATTTCTTATTTTTTCAATTATGCAATAAAATCCGATTAGAACATTTGCAGATTTCTGTTTAACACTTACCACAGACATCCATAAAAGAGGTACAAAGATTTGAGATTTTTCAATCTGCAAAAAGTAAATGAAATAAATAAAACTTCAAAATCGTGGCAGTTTTACACAGAACATTTGTAGTCTGTTTGCAGTCATACCATAGAAAGGATGCCGTAGAGGTAAATATCAACATACACTACGGTGGGGTGTGTCCAGTCCAGTGCAGGACGGCAAGTTGTGAATTTCTCATTGCCTCTGGTGAGATTTAAGTATTCCAGCACATCTTGCTTACTGCATACTTGTTTAGGGTACACTCCACCTGCAAGCCAGTCAATATATATTTTAGATGTAAATAACCAACATAGATGCCCCATTTACAATTTAGCCATTGCAAACATGCTGCTTATATTTAGAATAACTGAGCATTGTCAGTGCACTAAATGGTGGAAGTGGAAGCTTTACTCACCTATTAGAAAAAGTAGACAGGTAACACAGACAAGGAAAGAACTCATATCCAACTTTCGGTGAAGACCACCTCAACAGATGACTGGTCCCAGTCACAGCCTGCGTTTATATAAAAGTGCAAGATGAAAATGGATGGGATATATGATAATGGACAGCACCATTCCCCTGAGCCCCATAACATTTTTTGATGGGTTAATAAAGGCAATTTTTCCTCACAAATGTGACATTAATTGTGCTGTTATTGGTTTATGTTGGTGGAGGCCATCTTTGATTGAATCTGTGCTGAGTGGATGATGGACATGCTAAGAGCCTGTAAGCTGTGCTTTTATTTGAACATTTTGATCACAAAAAAATAACAATAACTTGTTGAATGCATTGAATATACACCCAGCACTCCACTCACGTTTTTTATTCCATTTCATACACATACAGGGCTGGAAACGGCTGAGATTTACTGGGATGACTCTAGTTGGGAATTTTTTTATCATTATTTTAATGACTGTGATGATGAGCCTGGTCAATGACATCATCACTCAGAGTGCCAGCCTAGTGCTATTTTAAATTTACTTGGTGTACTGATTGCATGAAAAGTTTATTATTTATTGTGTGTGTGGACAATATATACAGTGTGTGGATGGACAATACCAACGTCAACTTGGTAATGTTTTGAAGGATAATAGAGAGCCATTGCCAGTTTTTTAAGAGCAGTTAATTCATACCTATGCAAGATCACTGTCAAAATACAGACCGGAAGTCAAAAGACAACGAACGCAGCACTGAAAAGGGGCGGGGCTGCATAAGGTCTATATATATATATATATATATATATATATGACATGTCCGCATGTCATGCTCTGGAGGTAATTTACTTTACAATGCTTCAAACAAATCTTGTTTTTAAGAAAAGGTTTATTGTGTTTTCAACATTTTGTCATCTTTATTCTACAAAAGAGAATTGATGCAACCCATTCCTCATGTAGGTGTAGCTCACTCCTGGTGCGGAAAGAGGACAGAACAGAATCACAAAAGCAATACAGATGGCAAAACTGGAGTAAACCCCTTGAATACGTCCATGCTCAGTGCATGTTACACGACAGTGATTTCTCTCTGCAGGTAAATGTGACATTTTGCTGTAAAACATTCACTGCATGGCTACGTTTATCTGTATTGTCTCCAGACAACAACGTGTTATTATGCAGCTGTATTGCTTGTCTTGTGACTCAGTACCTGTTGCTTACATTACATGTAAGCTCAGTGTGGAAGGGCTAGACGTATAGTGCAAATGAAAAGGTGGAGGATTTCTATTTTCTGACTGCAACTACCATGCTGCTTACCACATGCACCACATATCTGCTGTCAAGGGAATATCTAATAGTGCATTTGTAATGTATACGATCCCATTTGGAGAAATTTCACACCATTCTATACTACAGTAAACAACATATTGAACAGACTTGTACAATGATAACAAGAACTAGGCTAATATAAAATAAAAATAATAAAAATAAACATTTTCCACACAAAGGAAAAGCATTGTTGGTTCTCAAAGTACAGTGGACATTTTGAGAGAGATACAATCACTATTTGATTGTACAGTGAATCCTTTTAAATAGTCCAGACAAGTTCTAATGAATCAAGAAAACTAGGTTAGATTAAAGAATTGTAGGAATGATGGTAAAGGGATAGTTCACCTAAAAATATGAAATTATTTCACTTTACTCACCCTCACGTCGTTCCAAATCTGTGCCTTTTTATCTTCTGTGGAACATAAAAGATCACTTGAAAATTATTGTATTGTCCATAAAATGAAAGTCAACACATTTTCAGGTAAACTATCCTTTTCAGGATCTGAAAAGAGAGCCCAAAGATTTCCATTAAATAAAATAAACACTAACGTACCACTGGTGCAACAAAGAGCAAGTTTAAACACTGTGAATTAGATTTGGCAGAACTGTCAAAAAAAAAAGAAAGTTGTTGATTGTTTTTCATTTTAGTGGCATGACTTTGACTTTTCAAAGTATTTTGTTAATTCTCATTGTACAATGACTGTCAAGTAAACACTTTCAAGGATCTCTATAGGAAAGTGCAACACTTTTCAAAAGGAATACATAACAAAAATTGCTTTTAAAGGAACTTCTATACCAAAGTACCTGCGATAGTAATCCATATGAGTCCAACGACACACCTGAAGAGCTACTTCAGCTTTGCTTCAAGTCAAACTGACTAACTGTAGCATATAGGCATATGCTAGATTGTACCTTAGACATGAAATAAACACATATTTTGTTAAACAACACACAAAAAGCTTGAAAGTAGCTTTGTGACATTTAACATACCATCAACATTAGCAATCTGAGGAGGACATCACAGGCAAGTTTTAGGCAGCTCAGTAGCTTTGGGTCTTTGTAACATGCAGGGCTGTACGTAGAGCTCAAAGGGAGCTGCAGCAAACTGACAAGGGCAGAAACATGAGCAAATATGTGTTATTGCTCCAAGAAAATCTTGTGACGGATTGAGTTTATGATTGAAACTTGATGTACATTTTAAAAATTAATCTCTCGCTTTCCATCATTTTCTTTTCAAACATCTATCTTGGGTATTGTGGGCAGATCTCCAGGAGCACAAGTTAAAATATTCATACACATGTTCAGTGACATTACTGAGGAAAATCCCAAGGTATGTTGATTCAGATCAGCAGGATTTGATTATGAATTCATGGGGGTTCAAAGTGCTTGCTGCAATTATAAAGTGTCACAACAGTATAGTCGCACAGCCTTGACATGAAATTTGCCTGCTCTCTAAGAGAAAACATTGCTTGGATCAGAGGTTGGAGTCTTTATCATGTCCTCATTTTCCAGTCTTTCATCGGGAGATTTGCTTCATCTCTACACATGAGGGGGTGGAGCGTTGGTGTAAATGTGATGCTTTACACAAGTATGAACACCAAAATAATGCTAAAAAGATAACATTTATCATAAATGAGAAGGGAAACCACGCAGTCAATCCTGCCTGGTTTGCATTTAGGATTTGATCCATGAGTAATTGGTGTGGGCATGAGTTTAGGCAGAGGTGGGATGAAGATAGAGGCAAATATCCCTCTCAGGATTGGAGTAGGTCTGTGCCTGGGTGGATTGAGGATTTCACACAGCCAAGGGTCCACGATGAGGTTTGTTCTTGGAGTTTGCGGCCTCATTAGTGACCCCTTGCTCATCCAGGTTGATGTTGCTGGTGGACGCGTGGTGAGTCAAAGGATCACGCCCATGACGATAGACGTCAAGGTATAACAGACCTAACAGACAGGACAGAGAAAGTCCACGTGAAAAGATACAGAGGATAGCAGATAGCAGAAAAAGAAGAGGGCAAGAAGGTAGTTGTGAAGGGGGAAATAATAATGGGTTTGTGGAAAAGTGATTTAGAAAGAATAGAAATATAGAAGAACTATAAGAATTAGACCTTTTTCCCCAAATTGGGGCATCACTTGGAGATCAGATGTTAAAATAAGTTAGTTCGGTTGGTCAAATGTCCATCATGCAAATCAAGACGCTTTTATCCAATGTTCTCCAAGATTTCTGTGAACTGAAATATCCTGTATTGAATATTCACCATGCATCCTGAGTAAATGATGAAAAGGCTCTTTTAACCCAAAGAGGTCAAAAGAATATCTAATAGTGAATGGCAGAAACGTCTTTGTGAATCCATGACCTCTGTGTATTGCCTTTTAACTTGCTCCATACCTATTCCTCAATGTGAACAGGACACGTAGTCCTCATCTGTCCATTCCACAGACATCCAGGAAGATAGAGAAAGAGAGATGGGAGATGATGGAAGGAAAAACAGAGACAGAAAAGAGAGAGAACACAGCACATTTACAGCACATCAAGAGATACAACCAGCCATACACAGAAAATGAGAGTTGGATTGAGAGAGAGGAGAAGCTCGGTGCTTAGAAATAATGAGAGAAGATGATGATGGAGTCTTTTTGAGGAAAAAAAGCACCTTGACTAGAAACTTTTATCTTTAATCAACAGGAGGTTCGAACAAGTGTCTATTCAAGTAAGTGATTTTCATTTTCTATAAATCCTATATTAAGTAGGACTTGATAATGACCACAGACAGTATATGGACACTTAATTGGCACTTGAAAGTGTATTGATTTCATTGCATAACATAAAATATCAAACCACATGACATACTTTTCAATCAAAACATTTCACAAAAATGTAATTAGTTTTCAAACTGGCTTGTGAGGCCACACAAGTTCAGTTAAAATTTGTAAATACATGTAAAAAGATAAATAAATAAATGTATATATTATATCACAAATAGATAATGTATAAAATAGTTTCAATTGACTGAATTTGACCTTTACATTTATTTGTCAATTTATTTTATTCCACTGAAAAAATTGTCAACTAAATAGAAAGTAAATGTTTTACTTCAAAAAAAAATTCCAGATAACTTACACATATAGATGAATTTATGTATTTGTACAACATAAATGCATAGCTACCTATATGTTTTATAAAGGGAGACCTTTGCTGGGTATCAACATCATAACGTAATCAAATTCAGACACTTAAGTGTGGCTTACGTGTTCCAAGTACTTTTCGGCCAATTTTATATTTTTGAAAACATAATGATGATGTTGCTGATGCTGATGATTAATAGTGTGTAAGAATCACATTTTACTATCACAAATCTCATGTGAAAAGCTTCATTAATGTCCTTCCAGAGAGAATGCTTTCTCTGGATGACAGTAACCAAGAGTTGGGGATTAATAATATTTGCTGGCAAAAGAGGGAGGATGAGCAGAAAAATGAAGTGATGAACATAGAAATGAAGGGAGACGCAGAAGCTACTTTGAGCTGGCAGACACTGAACATGAACTTAGCTATTATTAGTTTGACCCAGAGAGATAGAAACAAGTCATACATGATATAAACTCACACAAACACATAAACACAAACAGAGGGGGGATAAAGGGCATGGCCACTGTACCAATTAATGCTACACAAAATTACAGCAGGGTCAAAGAAAGGGCGTGCATGAGCAGAGAAAGCCAATAGTGTTTTAGAACCAGTTGCTTTTTTAAAGGGACATCTTGAAACCGCCTCACCCAATCCCTTCCAATCAGAAAGTCCATGTTCGAGAGGTTGCCACTCACCAGCGAATCGGCCGTCAGGAGGCTGCTCATTGTCCAGGCCTATCATACAGTGGGTGTCAGACTGCCCCTGATTGTTATTGTCAAACTCTGGACAAGGCACCTCGCTCCTCCTGCGCCCACCTGCAAGCGAGGTCAGAGGTCAAACAAGAGCAGCCGAGGCAGGGCAGAGCAGCCGAGTGGAGAACAGCAGTGAAGGGTCAGAGCAATAGGGTGCAGGATGCTACTCGGCAGCCATTTAGTGATGGCTGTGGTTGATGGATGCGCACATACTCATGTGAAAGCAGAGCGCGATGCAATCGGCACATGCACGAGAACACAACCGCGAACTCTTGGACACTCATTTAGTAAGCATTCACCATATTAAATAAGAAACAGATGAAAAATGTATATGCAAAAAGGGAATTAGTTACAACAGAAAGAAAACTCTAAAAGCAAAACCTCAACCTTTTTTTTAAATCAACAATTAGTTGTTTGAAATAATTTGTTGTATTAGTACAGATGCACACTCATTATAAAAAATTAAATCAGAAAGCTAGATACTGGATGTGTTCAAAAATTCAAATGCCAAGTGTACTTGTATGTGGGCTGATTAAACAAAACATATAAAAAATGAACTACATTCGCCTTAAATGAGTCATGTCATATTTATATTTGTAGTGAATGACCTTTGGCCCACCTGCAAACATAAGTTACTTATCAAGCAGGTGTGTGGGCAGATTTAGAAGCTCTTGTCTTGTGGATGAAGAACCACCAACATTGCAGTGTTTTTTCTCCTTAATCTAGTGTACAGTGTCGTGAATCGTGATAATTACAGCCAATAGCTGAGGTTGCAATTACCATGTTCTTTGGTGGGAGATGCACAATCTTCCTCAGTCACATCATTTCCCTGAAGACGAAAATACACAGTTGAATAAATAATAAATGGAAAACAAATAGCTGGGTTCAAGATGTTTAAATGCTTGAATGTTTCACCTCTGAATCCTGTTCTTCAAGAATGGCAGCCACAAAGTTATGCCCTTTTGCCTCGTTGGGGATTTCCTGCGGACATATGTAAATATGGTCTCTGTAAGACACAAAATGATTTGCACAAACATCTCTTGGCATACATTTCTACATTTTTGTGCAATGGGGATTTAAGTTTTGGTTACAGTTCTGATAACTTTTGACCTATGAATTTCCATGCCTTCCCAATTTTTGTAATTTTCACAAATAATAATTTCACAAAGAATAATTTCTAGCCACTGAAATAGGCAAGGAAAGCTTACTTATACAGCACATTTCATCTAAAATAGTGTTTTACATTAAATTAAATAATAAATAGAAATTTGAATGCCTTTATATTTTAAAACCAAAATTGAACTAGAGAGATAAAAAAACTCACTCTACAAACATAAATGTAACTTTACTTCTTTAAAAACAATGTTTAGTTACATTTATGTTTGTAAAGTGAGTGTTGAACTCTTTTCTAGAGTTGTCATTTTTTATTTTATTAATTCCATGATTTTTCTAGGTCTGGAAATCCCAATCTTAAAATTATCAGATATATTTAGATTATTCATTTGCCTGGAAACCTAGATATTAACCACTAGGCTTCATGACTACAACTACTGTTTGATGCTCAGATGATAAATTAACTATAAAATCTAAAGATAACAAACAAAAGTGATGAATTGTCCTGCATTCATGCCTTCTAACTGACTTACCTCACCCTCATGTTGGGAAGGGGCTCGGCTCTCTGCTGGGGTCTCTGCAGCCTCCTCTCCCTCTGCCCCAGCCATGTAGGATCCGGACATTGAAGAGAGTGTGTCGGTGCTAATCTGAGAGTGCTGGCTATGAGAGGATGCCATTGACATCACAGACTGGGCCAGGCTGCTGCTTACTGGGTCTGAAGAGGGCAGGAGGAGAAAGACAAACAAATGAAAATGAGTGCGCTCTGATGTGTGTTTCAGTAAGTTAGATTCAGTTCACTGAAAAGCTGTACCCTCTGGGGAGGTGATCGTAGAGGAGAGAGGGGTGCCGTTGCAGGATGACTGATCTATGGCCCCCGAGGATGACAGAGTGAGGTTGTCACTTTCAGGAGTCACTCCAGACTGCAGGAAAATACATAATAATCAGATGGACATAATGTCACTGTATTATAAGTATGGGGGTAAATACTAAAATACTCCAAGTATTATATAATCTTCCATAACATGTCAATTTGGCTCATACATATAATGTATGTATGAGTCAAATGGTGATCATGTATTCTGGGATTATTCTGGGATTGTGTATTCTGGGATTTCTTCTTATAATCTCATTGATAATAAGAAGAAATATTTCTTGAGCACAAAATCAGCATATTAGAATGATTTCTGAAGGAGCATGATGAAAAAATATTTTAAAATGGTTCAAAGTTATTTGAAATCGTGATAATATTTAAAAATATTGTTTTTTACTGTAGTTTTGATCGAATAAATCCAACGTTGATGAGTATAACAGACTTCTTTCAAAAAATAAAAAAGTAACGAAACAATGCATAAAATAATATGTATGAAATACATTTATAAATGTTTGAGATGCGTGTACCTCTTGCTGTTCTACATGCAATTTTCTCCTGCACGTTTGCACTTCAGACTCACTGCATGACTTCTCATCCTCCTCCTCAGGCAGCACTGAAGAACTCTGGGAGAGAGGATCTAGAGAGTTCCCAGAATACATGATTAGCAAAGAGTCACTTCTCCGCCTTGTTCTTCAGGCCATAATTTAACCTTTAGGAAAAGCTGCAAATTTACTGTTTTAATAACACCCAGGAAATGTTTTGCAGACAATAATTGATAGGTTATACCAGTAATACCAAAAACTACACTATTCAATCCTTCAGTTAGGGCTCACTCACTTAGAGCCAGTCTTCTTGTGTTTCCCATTTTGGCTGGAGTTAACAGAGTGTTCTAGTGGTGAGAGGGAGCGCACGGGCGTGTGGTGGCTATCGCTGCCATATGTGGGCGTAGATCCAGAAACATGGCCCCTGGTGAGGCCCTGAAGTGGAGGAGCAGGATGGCGACGGGTTCAGGGGCCCATTCAAGGCCTCCAACAGGGACACAGCCTCAAAGCCTGGTGGGATGTGCTCTGATGCCTGTAGTAAATATACATGTGGCCGTGAACAGCAGTACAGTTTGGAATCATAACAACATTTTCATCTTCAGTATGAATACATGGTGCATAGAGAATGTTTTTGCATTAAAGTTTGCATTTTTTGGGGAAAACGGATAGAAATTAGCATTGTGCTAAATCCGACGTATTGCACGTTCAACTATGTTTGTACGTTCATTAATATGCATTGTCCCATCTAAATAAATAAAAAAGTGCCCCTATTATGCTTTTTTGAATATTCCCTTTTATGCAGTGTGTTGATTCAATTACATTGTGACTATTTATCAGATGTAATCCACTCTGTCTGTGTCTGCAAAGGTGTGTTCCAAATGGCCCATTCAGATGTATGGCCCATAGAAACTGATTGGTGTGAATTACAAAGACTTAGCATTGCTCAGAGGGGATTAGAAAGTTAGATGGATCTCCTGTGGGAGGTCCAAACAGGTTTCTATTATTTGTAGCCCATAGGATTTGTCTTCATGCATAAAGCCAAATCACTGCTCGGAAACACCAAAATCTAACAGTGTAATATAGCTGTTTGTGAATGTAAAATGTCTGCAAAGTTTTAAAGATCACAGAGCACAACAAATAAAAAGTTATTGTCTCCTAATGAAAGAATCAAGACATTTGCATATTGCTAGCCTATGGTCCTCTTTGGTTCCCTGCGAAATGACATCTACTTTGACCAGCCCTCAACATGTCAAGGTTTTCAGTGCTGCAAACCCACTTTGTGTGCACTTCAAATAGATGAGGACTTGTGCTGGAATTGATACAGAAAAACCGACATCATCGTTCACATCACTGTGTATCAAGCACTGAGGAAGCTGAAATTCAGATATGGTAATAGGCGTTTCCTTTCTGACACGTGCTTTAAGACCAATCACAACCTACTGAGCCATCTGACCAATCAGAGCAAAGTAGGGTTTCTGCAAGGAGGGGTTTAGAGCGACTGAATCTTCAAACGTTTTCAGACTTTTTGAGAAATTAGGTGAAGTGCAATGTATATTATGAGAACATTTTTGTTTTTTTGACCTTGCATGCATGTAAACCTATTGTAGGAGACAAAATTAGGAACCTTTAATATAGCATAATAGCGCCATTTTAAAATGAGAGAGAGTCTGACTACTTACACCACTGACGTTCAGTACTCCTAACAAAGTTTTATGTACTCGCCACAGCCATCTGTATTCGCGTTTAGCCCAGGAATATATTAATTTTGGACCCTTGATCAGCTATTTTCAGTTTTTGACAATCATTGAGGCTTAATAAAGCAGATTTAAATTTGAATATATATATATAAGTAAAGCTATGTATGAACACTGTGAACCAAACGTGTTACCGAGTGCTCCTCTGAATCTGACGTATGCGAGGTGATGACAGGGTTGAATCCAGTGGGTGTGAGTGGGCTCAGTTTTTTCCTCATTGCTCGTATTTGAAGGAGGGCCCGAAACGCTAAAATTCAAATGTTATATCAGAGATGATACAAACATAGATCAACAACTTGAATAAATGTCTTCAAATGTTATCAACTAGCATGCATACAGGCCCGTTTACTCCAAGGATGATAACTATAACATTAACAATTCAGATATAAATAAAAATCATTTTAAATTTAAAAGAATAGCAGAGTCCACACCACAACTATACCAATTAAAACAAGACGAATAATTTTGTTGAAATCCCTTTTAAAACTATTTTTTCCAGCTGATACAAACATGACAGCATCCATACTGCTTTAAAGAGCTTGAACATTTAAAGTGGCAGAAGGCATAACCACTGTGCATGCTTATAATAACAGAAAATTATTGTGCATGGGTGAGTGTGGACGCTAATATAGTTATTATCACTATAGTTATCTTTATAGCTATCATTCTTAGTGTGAACAGAGTTCAGTATTTTGTTCATTGAAATACACCCCATGAGATACACTATAAATCTATTATCTAAGCAATGTTATATTTTCATAAATATAATAATCTTAATCAAAGAGTCGTGTTGAATTAGTCTGGTACAGGGTGGGTGCTTGCGTAGTCGACAGATGGGGCAACAGTTGGCCTGGTAACGCAGTGTGTCTGCAGCAGGCATTGCACAGGCACAGGTGTCTGCAGGGCAGGATAAGTGTGTCCCGTTACGTCTGACAAACACACCACACATTCAGCGCTGTTGTCGCTAATCTCATCTTCAGCCACCTGTAAATTTGAGTGTGTCATTTTTACATTTTTATACCAAGTAATGAATGAAAGTTTATAAGTGACAGATGTACTCTGTTATTTTTTGTGAAGTGGATGATAATGTACCTTTGATTCTTGACTATTGTATTTGTTCTCTATGCCGTAGATCTCCTGCAGGAGGTAACTGACACCATCCACCTAAGATCAAATCATGATAGGCTTAAGAGGCTTATTACAAATTTGATAATTAGCAATGGCAAAGAAAATTTGTATATTTCAAAAGCCATTTTACATAAATAGTAGAGGGGCCCTTACCACTTGTTTCTGTTTCAGAGGCTTGACACAGTAACTTCCATCCATATGCTAGGAGAAAAAGACAGCAATATTATTTGTCAGATAAACTTAACTGGTTTTAATTACACTCAAAAGATATTTAAATTCAATTAAATTCAAATGTATTTGTTTAACGCTTTTAACAATACATATTGTTTCAAAGCAGCTTTACAGAAAGTGCATTTTAGAAATTGACATCAGAAAATAAAGTTAGCTAATCATAATAAAATACAGTTAGTTAATGATGTATTAAATCACTCTGATTACCTGAATGATCATTTTAAGGGTTAGATCAGGTAGAAATATAGTACAACTGCACACTTTAACTGTTTAATCCAGTCCTTATTTGCATAAGCAGAATACAGTATAAATTGGGCATTTCTTTTTTAATTCTTTTATTCAAACAATTTAATATAAATGCTGTTCCTTTTAACTTTATTCAAAATGTATAATGGTTTCTACAAAAATATTAAGCAGTTCAACTGAGAACGCACCAAATCAGCATATTAAAATAATTTCTTAAGAACCATGTGGTACTGAACACTGGAATAATGTCCGTTAGAAATTCACATGAATAAATTACGGTTTATAAATATGCAAAATTTAAAGCAGTTATTTTTGACTGAAATAATATTTCACAATATAGCTGTTTTTACTGTAATTTTTATCAAATAAAAACAGTCTTAAGTGATCTTCTTTCAAAAACATTAAAAATTTTAACGACCCCAAACTTTTGATCAGTAGTGTTATAAAAATATACAAAATATTTTTACACAAAAAAACATACCTTCTCAAAGGATGCAAGAAGAACATGGGAGTGTCCCAAGTGTTCTGCACAACAACAAATACATGGTCCAAGATATTTATATTTATTTTCAAAATATATTTCTACATATTATATCCAATTACATCCAACTCACCGTCTCCCTCATCCACAACTGCTTGTACAACCATGGGGTAGATGTCTCTATCCATGTCAAACAAAAGCTGTGTAACAATAAACCACAATTCTATTGTTAACCAAAGTGCTCCAAAGACATGCACCATGAATTGCTCAATGATTTTTTGAATGAGTCAGATTAGGACTAATTAAATTTCAATCTGACCTATTTTAAACCCAAAAAATGCAAAAACACAGACACAAAACAAGGACACAGCTAGCAGATGTGTTACCTCCTCATCTGCCCATTCTGATAAGTTGACGTAATGAGAGGGCAGACAGAACTGTTGGCAGACACCGCGTTTGAAATGCACCGTCTCTGACTGCAGAGAGCTGTCCTGCGGCAAGTATCTGTCAACAACACACAATGAACAGAGCGTTAAAACCCAAGCTTTGATGTCATTTCCCAACTTGCTGCTCTTCGATCAACTGGTAAAGGCTGAGCTTGTTGTGTTTTATTAATAAATGATAAAAAAGGAATATTAAATGTATGTCTCATGCTTAACTTACATTGGCACACCATTGTGAAACTCTTCAATGGCTTGGTAGTATATCGTGATGGCAACTTGTGTGTCGGCATCAAAGGTAAACTCAATATTGTAGCAGCTGTGGCTTTTACCAACTTCCTGTCCAGGAAGCTTCAGTGTCTTCACTACACCTGAGGTCAAAATTTCAAACTTTACTAGATGTCCAGTTAAGATTTTAGCAAAAATGTTTAACGACAGTAATATGCAGAAAGATACATAATATTTAATAAATGTAACATCAGGGTTTTATCTAATCAGATGCTCTATAGAATATTGGATAAAACACAAATACAAGTATCAACCAAAAAATCAGGTTTTGAATCAAGGTTAATGGCTGTAATCATAACTAAAGACTTTTAAAAAGGCACAATCCCTTCAACTTATCCCATTCCAAATGTCCTGTTTTAACAAATACGTCAATACAGGAAAGAAAACGTACACACATCACATTATTTTAATATAGTGTAGTAAAGGTATTTGCAAGGACAATCTCACCGGACAAGCCGCAGAGTGTCTTTTCGGATGTTGATGAGACTGAGAGGATTTGACCGGCTCAGGAGGAGGGGGAGCATTGTACGGGAACTACAATCACAATCACAGCACAATAAACGCTTTGGAGTCAGGATGAAGTTATTGTTTATTATATCGATAGGAGAAGCATTTTGCCCTGTTTTATCAGCTGACATATCTGGTACACAAATACGATCTCTTACCAAACTAAAAAACAATCTGGCAACAAATACACATTACAATAAAGCCACATTACAAGCTGTTTTGTCGATGCATGTGTGTGTGCGTTTCCTCTGGAAAAAACGCAATGCACAGGCATGCCCACGTGCCAGAGAGGCACCGCGCATGTCTACGTGAGTGGGTCAACACTGGGTGAGCCTGTTGCCTCCCCTTCTCCCCTCCCGGGAGTTTAGACTGAATGTGGCTCTCTGTACTACTTGCGGTAAGCCGTTGCTTAAATCCACAGCATCACTAGCCTGTCTGCTTAGAGACGGGCCCCACAGCTAATGCACATAGTGTAAATAAAAGACCCACCGCATACAGAAATACATGTATGCATTTATAAAGCACACATGAAGTACATATCAGGATAAAGCTCTGGATGAAGTAAAACATGAGACATTGAGCCAGAATTGCATTTATAATCCTGTGAATATAGAAGCTTCCACCAACATATACTGTAGTAATTTACATGAAACTAGCGTGAATATCCAGTTAAAGTCCTAAGCAGACCTCATAACGGCTCAAATATGAGTCAGGAATTATGAGTAAAACACATATTTTAATCTTTATATTGTAAATGTATGAATATGCATTAAATTAATTCACATTATATTCATATTATTGAACATAAAAATATATTTTAAAATAATTATTTTTAATGTTTTAAAATATGTTAATAATAAAAAATATTATATAAAAGTTGTATGTAATTTAAAGTATTTATACCATTTGTAAAATACATGTAATTATTATATAATGTAATAAAATGAGTCATGAGGCATTCTGTTTTTGATCAATTTTGGAAATGAGATCATAAGATCAATGAATGGAACAAAATCATTGGTTTCATGACCATCTATAATAATCAGTCAAAAATGGCTGCATCTAAACTATATTTTACTAGGAATTGAAATGTATTCTTACCACAACTGGTCTGTTGCCTAGGAAGTTGAGGTCAGTGTTTTCACCAAAGAGGTAGCCTTCAGGATGTGTAGAATCAAACTTCTCTCCTCCCATTATAAAATGGCTAGCAAAATAATTCCCTGCATGACAACAAACAGATCAAATGTTACAGATTTTGATAATTAAATACATTTATATGTACATTTGTCTCACAAAAATGTAGTGTTCCAAAAAGTGCATCATTTCATTTTTAACTTAATGAGCATCACCAACCCACTGTCTCAGCCCTGTCAAATTTTTCATCAAAAGTTCATAATTTACAGTAACATTTGTGTGGTAACAAATTAACTGGATTTATTTAAGACAAAAATACTGATTTAACCTGACTACATTACATTTTAGCTTTAAGATGAGGCAGAAGCAGCTCTTTAAGGTTACAGATGCACATTTTAATTATTTAGCAACATGTAGACTACTAAATGGTGCATAAAATGATAAGTAGATGCAAAAACCTCACAAGACATAAGACAACAGAAAGGTTAAAAATTAAGACAGATATAGTAGACTGGGGAACCAATAGATTAAAGAAAGACAAGCTCAAGGGCAGACAGAGGATATAGGCAACCTCCATGGGAAAACACAAGGGTAGATAGATGAACAAGCTTGAAACTGGAGCAGAAGGAAGCCAGAATCAGGCACAAGTCCCAGGCTGCACGTATAGCGTATCTGGTTACTAGTGGTTAACACACCGACATTCATCTTCTCATCTGCCTGTCTCCTCAACAATCAAAAGATTTGTAAAACAATCATTATAAAACTTGACGAGTGCTGCATTTTTTTAAACATACAGGAGGGTTGAAAATAAACTGAAAATAAACATAGTAAGTTAATTTACCACATAGCTCACAATACATTCCTTTTACCTACAGTGCTGTGGACACTTATTTCAGATGCAGGTTTAATGCTGAGTTTGAAAAAACTGATACATTAGCTCTAATTGTGGTGCATTTCAGTAGACACAGCACCACTGGGAATGATGGGCCCCATCTCAATATAAAGACAAGCATCTATGGGCCTACTGTGCAACTCAGAGACTGACTTGGTGACCAAGAAACAGTGGGTGGTGGCCCTACCCCTTGGAATTAAAATGAACAGCATTTCTATTACAATAAAACAATTGAACTAAATTCTACAAGCCAGGTTTATCTTAACAGCCTTATTTTATAATATTTCCCAATAACTAGCCTATGAAAGTGTATAGGCCTATAAAATCAGAACCAGCTTGGGGTTCTCTATTGGGCTTAACTGTAAATTAGCCTAATATAATATACAGTAAGAGTAATAAGAACAGTAACCATTATAATAATACGATATATGAATGAATATAATACAATAATATTTGTTTAATATATAAACGTATTATTTTCTCACCGGATTTGGGTGGGTATCTGTAAACAGAGCTGGATGGTATATCGATCTCCTCCACTCCTGCATTCTGACGGCTTGTCAAAGCTCCCATTTCAAAAAGCCAACAATTCAAATAACACTAAATGATTGCAATCCTATTGCTGCTTCGTCTCCAGGAGTCCGAACATTTCCTTCTTCGCGCAAAAAGCCCGTAATTTTGCTCTTCGCTTTTATATTTTTGGCCACGGACAGGATTAGTTGGTGCTCTTAATGCCCTGTAAGCTCCGTACAGAGTCCCTCGTTGTTTTGTCTGCAGACACAAGCTGCGTTTTGCGTCCTGCAGACCGAAGCCCTGTTATAAGGCTGTCTCTGTCTCCGTGGTCGGCATCCTTGGCCAAGATGCAAAGCGGAGTGAGATGCTCTCTATATGACACAGTTTCTCGGTGTGTTAAACATCATCATCATCATCATCCCTGTATCCTCTGTTCTCCGAGAGCTTAAGCGATGGGATGCAGATGAGTAGCAGTGATGTAGAAACAAAATAAGAGGGTAGAACGGCAGTGGGCATGAATCATAGTGTCGAAATGGGCGGGAATTAGAGGACCGGATGTTGATTATATGCATAATATTAACAAATAAAAACATCAAGATAAATGTTATTTCACAGTATATTCTATAATGAACAACATTTTATTAAATATAGCTTGATTAACATATATCTACATGAAACAGGCCAGACAGCAACATAGTATTGGCCCACATCTGGTAGACCATCCTCACTGCCCATCTGGGCCAACACTATGTTTCTTTCTGGGTCCTTGAAGGACCTTTAACTTCTCCACCTATTTTTGACAACGCTCATCTTTTTGTTGACCAGTGTCTGTTAAGTAGATTGTCAAATAAGAAAATTTGCTAAATTCTTAACAGAAATCAGATTTCTTTACCTGCCTGTGTAAGTTTTTGGAATAGTAAATTTGATAATGTGGGACGCTTTATGGCTCCTTCGGCAAAAAAAATGTCTTATCTAATAAAGTGTTTGAAGTCTCAATCAAAATTATTCACAATTGCTACCCAGTTAATTATAAATTTGCTAAATTCAATAATAGTATTTCCCCCTTGTGCTCCTTTTGTCATCAGGTTGATGAAACGATTATTCATTTGTTTTGGGAATTTATGTATTGCAAAATCTTTTGGATTGATTTTTCAAATTTTATTAAAAGGTATCTTTCTTTAGACTTACTGTGTAAACCAAAAAAATATGTTTTTTGGTGACTCTATGAAATTAGACCACTTTCATTCAAAATTTGTCCTTAATTTGCTACTTTTTCTTGCCAAATTTTATATTCACAAGTCTAAATTTTCAAAGAAAACTCCTTCGTTTTTTATTTTGAAGAAAGACATTGATATGTATTTAAATTGATTGAAGAACTCTAAAAACTCTGCTGCATGTAAGACTGCAATATTGTCGATCATTTAAGCTTGTTTAATGTTATTTAAGTTTATGGAATGTAACCCTCTGTTTTGTTTTGTTGTTGTATATTATTGTCTTGATTTGTATTTGTTATTTCTGCATAATAATAAAAAAAATCTTTCTTTCTGGGTACATATAGCAGAAGGCTATTTGATGTGCTATTTACATCTGCAAGGCGTATTTTAAAGAGTGTTTGCTCATCTGCAAGATGTCTATAGGACCTTTCCTGTCAGATGACGTTTATAAGATTATAAGACAGTTTAACTTGCATTCTAAATCATTACATCTAAGAGACATCTTCTTTTGGTATCTTAATATTAATAATTTAACATTATATCACTTCCACACAATTTTCTGTAAATGAAGCAGCGCAAGGCTTTGTTATGTGTTCTCTGTTACTTTTCTTTGCGCCAATGGAATAACTAGGCCCTACATTGGAATGGAATAACACAGTCGTTTACAGGATAGAAGCCTATAAGGATTTAACATTGTTTTATAAAGATTGCTTTGACCGAAAACATGTACAAATCCTTAAAATTACATTTAAACGAATGTTTAAGTATAGACCTACGTCTCAAGTAAAACAGAACCTCCTGATTGAATGGAGCTGAATGGAGCCGACAGGCGCCCCCTGCTGGAAGAACTCGTTTTGTCTCAACAGAAAACCGTATATCGTATAGTGAGATTTGCTGCTCAATGATCAGTGCTGTATTACTGTCCCCCGAAGCGCTATTGGCCTCCCCTGACGTCAGGCTTAAATCCAGACTTGAGGTTTTGCGCAGTACAATCACATCCTGCCTCGCCAAACGTGACCTTCCCCGAATTTTGGAAGTGATTCACTGCAGTGCAGTAAAGACACTAAAGGGTAAAAGGTGTTCAATTAGTAGACATGTCACCGAGCCCCATTTAAATATAGGCTATTGTTTTTATATTATTAGTATTTGTCTCTGCATACATTTGACAGACAAGTTATGGAAAGGAAGATATTAGTTGCAAAGGGATTAAATATAACAAATATAGCAGATTATAAGAGAGTGCCTAAAGTAGCCTAAACAAGCCTAATATTTATACCAATATAATTGTTATTGTTATATTAGATTGCTTTGTGATCACATTAGACTACTGTAGCCTAAGCATCGCCTACACAATTCAGTAGAATCACATTTGTGACCAGAGCACAAAGCCCCATTTTGAATAAGAAGCCTGGTTATTTCAAACCATTGAATAAAGCAAAGTAAAAAGATAATAAGAATTAAAAGAAGGGTTATGGTACACAAACCATCATTTCATTTTCCCACAATTAGTTCCATATTTTTTTTTAATTATATGACATTGTTGTTTTTTATTATATATTAATCATTATTGAATCATTTTAATCCATTTTTTATTTAATAATTTATACCATAGTCTACTATAATAGGCTATACTTTTATATTTTGGATTAGGCCTACTTATTTTTGTCCTTGCAATGCTTTTGTTGTTTAATTTGGTTCAATCTTTTAGATGTCAGGGACGTCCAAACATGATTATCCTTGTGATAGGGACTGCCATCCTAAAATTTAAAAGGCATCTATAAAGACCCCGATTACTGTGAATAATTAATTTTATAAATAGGCTCAAATATGATTTAGACCATGTTTAGTTTCCTTTACATTGCTGTATTGTTAGATTTAGAATTTATTTAGGCTATTCGTTTATTATTATTTTTTTAAATTGTAATATTTTTATTATTATCGATTACCATTTTTACACTGTTTTTCTCTAAACTTTCCTACAGACCTCCAGCTAAGCAATTTTCACAGGTTAAAATTGTGACCAGAAAAAGAAAAAAGAACTCAAAAAGCCCTAGTCTGTTTTTTATTTTTTTATTTTATTATTTTTTTATTTTTGATTGGGCTTGAACGTGGTAAATGCAATCAATAGTCTTGTTCGTTACGTTTTATTACCACTCGTGCTGGAATTTCTCTGTTTGGTTTCTAGACAAGAGGCTCTCCCGAACATGTAACATGTAGTGTCACACAGATGCCAGAGGTGGCAGTATTTCTCACCTTGCAAGTGAAATAAAAGCCAAACTCGAAACTCCATCAACCACGGAAATCCGGTTGCCGCCATTTTAGAGTGATAGTATCCATTCGGCGTGTTCATTTCGACTCTCCCGCATGGTTGGTTATTTTCTCTCTGAATCTCTCTAAAAAAACTATTGTTTTGCGCATAACCTATTGCAGTAGAGTTCGTGATTCAAGATGAGCTACGGCAGACCTCCGCCCGACGTCGAGGGCATGACATCTTTAAAAGTCGACAATCTGACTTACCGCACGTCCCCTGAAACGCTGCGGCGGGTTTTCGAGAAGTATGGCCGGGTTGGGGACGTCTACATCCCGAGAGACCGGTACACAAAAGAAAGCCGTGGGTTCGCCTTTGTTCGTTTCCACGATAAGCGGGACGCCGAAGACGCAATGGACGCCATGGACGGCGCGCTTCTGGACGGACGCGAGCTGCGCGTGCAAATGGGCGCGATACGGGCGCCCGCCAGATTCGCACTACAGCCGCCGCGGGGCCGCGCCGAGGAGGTACGGTGGACATGGACGGAGAAGCCGCAGGTATGTCCATAATCTTTCTCCTATTTTAATTCCCCGATTTGAATTTTATGTGAATTAATCATATCTTCGAAGTTAAAATTCGAGGCCCTTACAGCCTCAAGGGTTAAGTTACTGAAAACAACACGTGTTTTAATCCTTATAAAAACCCTCCCTAATGCTTCTAGATGCTAACGTTAGTAGTTTAACCTTTTTTTTTTACATGTTGAACGTTTGATTTAGTTAATTTATTTAACTGTTTGTATCGTTGCCTCGGTAACTATGGCGTAGTAGCGAATAATTGCTCAACTCATTTGTGAGCGATCCGATTCACCCAAAGAGCCAAATCTTTCAGTGAATCAGATTGTAGCCATTTAAGGCATTGCTTGCGATTTTATTACAAACTCGTGTTTTTGTAGTACTCGACATAAAAGTTGCATGGGACCACGTGATAATACAAAATGTAGCACAAAATTGTACATGGAAATGAATCAAGTCGGTATTGAGAATTCACGAGTGTTTTTGTATGGTAATTACTCGATTGACTGGCAGAGATCTAAACCTGAAACCTTCTTATTTGTTTACATAATTTGTAATCCTGTTTAAATGTTTATGGCCTACTGATCTCTTACTAGGGGAGGTTTTTAATGGTCTCTTGGAGTGTTTAAACTGTATAAATAATACGTCTTATTAACTTGTACTTTTGTTGTTCGTCTTTAGCCGTAGTCCTCGGCGCAGGAGGCACAGCAAGTCCAGGAGCAGGAGCCGTTCCCGATCCCGTAGCAGATCTCGCTACAGCCGATCCAGGTCAAGGTCCTACTCCCGGTCTCGGTCCGTTCCCGCTCCAAAACCCCGCACACCACGCAGAAGCAAGTCCAAATCTGCTTCCAGGTCCCGCTCAAGATCTAAGTCCAAGTCTCGCTCCAGGAGTCCTACTCCGAGATCCAAACAAAGGATCCAAATCAAGATCCCGATCAAGAAGTAGACCCAAGTCTCCAGAGGATGCCGGAGCCCCCGCTGAATCGTGAAGTGTAGGTGAGTCTAATGCTTTGTATAGAAGTAATTACTTTATTGCAAGTAAGGGGGATTTTTAACAGTCATTCAATATTTCTAATTACAAGTGCATCTTTTAGGGTTTTTTTTTTAATAATCCTTAAGTCCTAAACTTGATTGATTTTTGAGCAGACCCCCATATAACTCATGCCTAAAGTGGGGAAAGTAAAGGCATGTGTTTTAATAACTAAAAATAGCTGCTTTAATATGAGAAGTATCTGTTTCGCCCCCTCTACTTACTTTCATCAAGTCCTTCAAGACATCTGCCAATGCAATAGAACGGTGGATGCATTATCTTAATGGAGGTGTCCGGTTTTACCAAGTTTAGTCTGATTAGATGCTGTTATTCACAGCATCTGTCTGGTATCTCTTGAATCTGCATGACTTTTAAAGGTTTATTTTTAATACGCACCCTTAACCTGACATGGATATTTGATTTGGAGCTGTCGTGGGTACAGAACCGTAAGTATGTGTTTGTTTTGAAACGTGTACCAGCCAAATTCCATTGATTTCATCTAAATGTGGAATTCTTTCCTCCAAGCTGCTGATTCCAGTTTGCAAAAGAGGAGTTTGGGGCAGTTTGAGAGCAGTTCAGGTGTGATCCGAACCATTGGCTGCCTGCTGCTGATTGGCGGTTGCTATGGAGCAGGTCGGTCTCATTGAGTGTTGAGGTGGTGTTGAGGTACGTCTGCAAGACAATGGACAGACCTTTCCATCATCCTTGTCACAAACTCATGTCTATCGTGGCATAGGCAAAAGTGGGATGGATACGGGTGTGTTCTCAAAGCCAGTTCATGCTGTCAGGCTGCTGGGTGTCTGATAGAGGCCTAATTAACTTATTTGACCATTTAATACTATTTCTAACTGGCAGTAAATGGGATGTACTTCAGCTTGCCAACACTTAAAATGGCTTTGAGAAGGTCATATTTCACCCTCAGGTTTGTTGGATCTTTTCCCTTCAGGTTTCTTGCATAACAAATCAGGTACATGAGGTTTCTTGCGGAACAAAGAAAACAGGTCTATAGATTCATGTTATTTGTGCGGAAAGTGCCTGTTTGTTCTGTGTACCTGACCAAAGTTGAGCATTGCGTAATATGCAATGCTTCATTTTATGGTGATTTAATGTAGAACCTCCTCTGCTTTAATGCTCTTTGAAACTAACTTTATTATTCTTTTCTTCTAGATGACGTCAACTGGTTGACTCCTCGAAGGATCGCATCGAACAGATATCCGTCTGAGGATACCCAAATTATCCATTTATCAGACCGAAAGGTTATTGTAATTTGGTCTAAATCTTTTAAATGACTTGTTTCTGTTGCCCACTATTGTTTTGTATCATACATTTGAATTCCATGTGATATTAAATGGTCTTTATGCCTAAATGGGGCTTCTAGTTAATCATTTCTCTTCAGGTTTGCTAGTTTTGTGTTCTTTCTTTTATTTTGATATTGAAACTCCCAGACTATAAAGTAAGTTCATTTTAATCAGGTTTTCGTTCTTAATAAACATTAATGGACAATTTTGGATGTGCATTTTCTTTTTGACTCTAAAGGACTGTGTACAGACTGTAATTTGGCCTCTTAAGAATCGTACTATGTAAAACCATGACATATTGCAAACCAATCATGTTATGGTTTAAATGGGACATTTCACAACATGATTCTAATATTCTCTCTTGTGTATTTTCTATGCACTAGGCGCAGTTGCGTAGCAGTTGAGTTTTGCTGGTTAGCTGTTAAGGTGGCGTGTTGCGGTGCAGAGTGCTTGGCTGTTTCCAGTATTCTCCTGATTGCTCCTGTATAACACCTTGATTTGACTGATTTAGTTTAAATTTGGCTGCAGCGTTCGTCTTTTGCAGAAAGATCCTGTGCAAGTCCTTATGTGAAAACCCATTAAGGCAGATACCTAAGCTTATTTTACATCTCCGGAAGAGTTCTATATTTTGTGACATGCTCAATTGGTCATATGTGAATGGTAATAAAGGTTTTGTTTCCGAGCATGACTGCATTTTTGTGCATAGCTTATTCTTTACTTGTCCGTTTGGTGTAAGTGAGCAAATGAAACCCTCCATAACTAAAAATAAATTGTGCTTTTACAAAAAGTATTGGTATACTCATGTGATCTCATTATTCAAATTATTGGTAAAATCTGACATTTTTCTTGGCTGTCTGCACAACATTATTAAACATCAATTATTGTCTTTGAAAAGACTTGCTAGTTAAAGAGAGTTCACTTTGAAATTAATTTGATTGTTTTAGCTTACCTCAAGAGCATCCAAGATGTAGGTGTCTTTGTTTCCACAGCATTTTCAATTTTGACATTTTATAAAAATGCAGGTTTAGGGGGTCCACCTTAAGAAGCATGCACAGAGAAGTCAAAATTAAACATGATTTAATGACTCGTAAATGTAAGTACACACTGAAGACAAACTGAGTGGTTTGTGAGAAAACAAACAGTATTTATATAGTTTTTACCTCTAGTTAACAGCTATGCCTAACTTACCTGAATCAGTCCAACTGGCTTTATGCACAGCTGCACTACTTCCTGAACTTAAGCCAGCTCCTTGTTTCCTGTCTGCAATTATTGGCCGAACTTGATTAATTCAGGTGTGTCTGATTATTGTTGCCGTGACTGACTGAGGTTAGGCACACCTGGATTAATCAATTTGTCCAATAATGACAGGAAACAAGGAGCTGGCATAAGTTCAGGAAGTAGTGCAGGCAGCTGTGCATAAAGCCAACTGAACCTCGTCCCAACGTTACACCGGAATTGATCTTCCCGCGTCTACGTCACGCATTGCTTTACACAGAGATTTCGGAAGTTTTACCTTTCATTAAACATTTAGATATACGGGGAATCGCAATGGAAAGATCGATTTCGATATATCTAAAATATGTTTAGTGAAAGGTAGAACTTCTGAAATCTCTGTGTAAACAATGCACTAACGTAGACGTGCGAGAGATCACTTCCGGCGCAATCGTTGGACGCGGTCAGAGCCCGTCTAACCTATGCGTCTCAACGGAGAGCCTTGGCACTTCCTATTAGCCCCATTGTGCATCATTTTGGTTGCAGTTCCATTAGAATTCCACTGGAGGCGATCGCGAGCGTGTGCCGAAGGAATGGGAGTCTATGGAGCTAAACGGCTAAATGTGTCTCTTTCTCCCGCTTGTCATTGAATCAACATAGAATGGTAAGCCGCCATTGTAGCGGGCTATCACCTGCTGTTAGCATCCCATTGACTCCCATTCATTTTGGCGTCACTTTCGACTGCGAATAACTTTAAATCTGAGGCGTCCAAGACTCCATTTATCCATTATTTATTTCTAAAGAAACACGACAATGTATAAAAGGCTCCATTACTTGTATGTTACGTTATGGCCACGTAGAAGCCGTACTTGTAAAAATAGGCTAAAAATTGCATCATAACCATTCTGACTGTCCGTCGCACAGTAGAGAAGTTACCGTATAGACAGGAGGAGAAGCTCGCACAGCCTCGCAGGCAATCTTTTCCTGTCTAAAGTCAGCCCATGGCATAGATAGAAGCAAAATGACAAAATAATTAATCAGAATACTTACCAAATGTTGCTCCAGGTCGCGTTCGCCGTCACGCTTGTGCGCAATTAAACGCAATCGCTTGTGCACGATTAAAATTTGTCTTGGCACAGCTACTCAAAGATTTACAACTGTCAGTCAGTTTGCTCACGTGACATCTACGCTCGTCAAGCTCAGTTTGAGCCTGCGCAGAACGCTTGGCTATCAGGAAGTAAGTGCCCATGTCTCTCCGTTGAAATCAACGGGGTCGCTGTGTCCATTTCTTTTACTGTCTATGAGTAGGACATCTGATTCAGATCAGTTCGACATAGCTGTTAACAAGAGGTAAAAACACAGGAAAATACACCCCATTTTATTACAAACAATTAATCTGTATCTTTCATCATTAAATGGTTTGACCACTCAATGTTTTAAAGCCTACAGTCGTGTGGCTGTGGACGTGCACGCAGCAAACATAATACTGCAAGCGTACATGAAGTTTGCCATTTGGGGACCTGGATTACGCTCATCTTCCTCAAATTTTGGGTGCAATGCCTACATTTTAAAATCCAATGGTGCTACCAAAGTTTAGAAAATATTTTGGACAGTCTAGCTTCTAACACTCTTCCAATTGGATTCAAACTACAGAACAATATTAACATCTTTACCAGACAGCTCAAACGGTGGCTTAAATCTGGCCAAAGTCGTTCTTATGTGTAAAATGTGCCTTGTTTTGTTTAACAATGTTTTTTTTTTTTTTTTTTTTGTAAAAGCCCCTATGGACAGGTGTTGAAAATTTGTGCTATAACACTTTAAACAATGCATCTGGTTCATCCAATGTTATTGCTATGTCCGTAATAAGTAAAAATTCCAACCAACATTTTTCACTCAAATGCAGGAGAGATATGTCATTTTCCTCACAACTTTATCTCATTATGTACATGAATCACAAAAGAGGTTGTATTGCAAGGATAATCACCCCAAAAAATATTTTTATTTAGATCACCTTTGACCAGATCTTGTTCTAAAGCACTTAAAGCCTATGCTGTTAACTATGAATTAGTATTTACTATTAATTAACTAATTGCATATTGCACATTACACAACTGTGGACTATATATATATATATATATATATATATATATATATATATATATATATAAATATATCCTAGAATCCATTCTAAGCTGCATGCATCTTTTCATTGATCCAGTCAATGAATTTGGTGACACGGGCATAGACCCCTGGCTTGTTCTTCTTGCCGCAGCTGTCACCCCAGCTCACCACACCATAGATGTAATGAATCTCATCCTTCTGACAAACAAGGGGTCCACCAGAATCACCCTATAAAAAGTAAGAGAAAAATAAAAAGTTACTACATACTGTGCCATGAGTTTGCTCATTCATTTTAAATGATCAGACTTTTGTGTTTAATGTGTAAATTTCATTAAAAGATTAGGAACACATTTGGGACTGGGACACACTGAACAAGAGTCAATCTTTCCTTGCATATATCCAGCACACAGCATGGAATCATCCATTCTGTTACCATAGACATTACCAGACATGCAGCGTTTCTGAGAGATCAGGAGAACTTTGGCATCCAGCAGCTGAGGAGAGGCAGCATACTCTGGGAAAAAATGGCAGTAGATGAGTCAGTAGTCTTGGTATTGTGATTGTCTAGAGATGAACATTTAATCCAGACAGACCTTTCTCAGTGGCTCCATAGCCTGATATGGTGCACAGTGTTTCATCAGGGAATGAATCAGTGGGGAGACATGCTGCCTTAACAGAACTGGTCTCATTGCGCGCACCGTCCATTCATTGCCTTTAGTTTCAGAAGGGCTGGTATAGATGAGAAACAAAAACACTGGTAAAGTGGACATGATTCTAAAATCTTCAGGATCATTACTTTGCCGCTAAATTTCGGAAGCTGACTTTTTGCCTTGCTGCCCTATCAGGCAATGAAATTTTAGGCAGCGATGACCTCATATAATTGAAGGTACCTCAAGAAACTGAGTCTTCTGGGGCAGAGTAACGGTTTAATGATCTACAAGAAAATGTGCTTTGGTGAAAAAAAGTGAATATTAGTACATTAGTAATTTCTCGCTCGAAATTACATTAAAGGTGAAAAACGCTCGGTCAAAAACCTTCATTTACACACAAACCGCAACATTTAGACTCAATTTAAAAATAGCTGATCTAGAACAGGATGGAAAGCACAGAATTGTGGGATATCAAAGTGTACATCAATGCATGTAGGATATATCAATGGTGCCATCAAATATCGATCAGATGGAGATATCTCACGAGACAGGAATTGAAGCCAATATTGGATTCGGATATGGGCCTTGATGCCTAAGTCATAAGACCATGAGGTACAGACGGACGGACAGACGATTGTTGAT
The DNA here is from genome assembly GCA_030378365.1 of Hybognathus amarus. NCBI lineage: Eukaryota > Metazoa > Chordata > Actinopteri > Cypriniformes > Leuciscidae > Hybognathus > Hybognathus amarus. The sequence continues at coordinate 994,984 of JAQIUQ010003778.1, forward strand.
TGATTGATTGACTGACTTAAGAGTGAAATACTGACCTATATCACTATAAAGGGCTTCAGGTGTCTTACTGTATAGTTCTCATGAACAAAGGTTTTCTCCACCTCCAGAAACTGTTTTGCAGGGTCATTTTTCTCCAGGTTCACACCACCCATCTCCAACCTCACCTCGTTGTTCTGATCACTGCCACAATCATGCAAACATAGTTTATAAGTGAAGCAATCACTATCAATAATATTCTACCATATCTATAGTAACTTAACACCAAGACATCAAAATGATGGCATAGAGCCTAATGCAACAAGAACCCCAAATGCCCAACTTACATACAGTGAGCAGCCGTTAGGACCCAGCAGGAGTCGATAAGGGTTCCTCCACAATGGTGGTCGAAGGTTGCATTAGAGCCCCTTGGGCCGATCTAAATGAGACCTGCCAGGGATGCAGCTTCAGGCAGGGACTTCCTCCCACCAAATATCCTTGGGGATATCCTTAGTCCGAATCTTCCCACAGTCAGAAAATTCCAGTTTTGCAGGGGTTGTGGAGGGGTTTTACTGGTTCTGTTAGAGTTTGATAAATAAGTATTGTGGTACAGTTAACAGACTGCTAGAGCAGGTAGAAGAATGTTTCTGTGTGTGCATTTATATGAGAACATAGAAAGAAAATCTGTGCCTGGTTCAGAACAAGGCCTGACATTACAGTAATCCCACTGGAGTTTGCCCTTCTCTTTCACAAAGCACCATGGTTCCCGAGTCTCCATACGGGTTTCTTAAGTGACAAAGATAATGCTTAAAACGACATATGTGACAGATGTGATATCAAAATTCAATGGGAGATTCTACTAGGAATTCCTTGAATACTTACCGGCAGTAAGTGTGAGGCTCCAATGCTATCATTGCCTTCTAACTCCTTGTAGGGAATAAGATAGTAGTTCCAGGGTAAACATTCAAATCCTTCTACTGTCTCACTGACAAAACCTCTGTATGATTCCCCATTCCCTATGTAGCAATCATTTGGACCTGAATACAAAATGACATAACAGCATTACTACACCTTGACAGGGTTGTGTAACCTAACAAATGGATTTGGCAGTATTCGAAAAGTTCACTTTCTACATGAACTAGTTCAGTTCATAGTTCATACTTCAAAAAATGAACTAGTTCATAGATCTTATTATTATTATTGTCACAGCCCATATACAACCACAAACAACAATTATTTTATCGAATGGGCAAAGTTTGCACAGAAGTGTAAAATTTTACCCCATCCTCACCAGACCTCATCATAAAATCCATTTACATGATCATGCGACGCCTCCTCGCTCGCTGCTTTGTCGACGGCGGCCGTGGTGAGACACTGGTGGCTGGTATTGCCAGATTGTTTTCGCTACATATTAAGGCCTGTTTACGTGTGTTTTAGCCGCGTTTTCACCTGGAAGGCTCTATCTGGCACCCTATTGTACGAAGTTAAACTGAGAGGCGTGCGTTCACAGACACCAGAATGAACGCGTTCACAGTAACATTCATCAGACAGTACATTCAGTTCATGTTCGCCCAAAATATGAACGGCACAACACCTGGGATTTGGTATAAAATATTATATCTTATTTTTTATTGCAGGAGTAACCCAATTTACTGTCAACTTGCGAAACTTCTGATTCATTTTTGTTGCTATAGGTCATTGAGAACAACAAAGTGCAATAAACGGAAAACTGTGTTTATGATTGTGATAATAGATTAAAGCAGTGACATAATGCCCCTTTTTACAAGATGTAAAATAAGTCTACGAGTCTGTATGTGAAGTTTTATCTCAAAATACCCAACAGATCATTTTTAAAGCATGTTAAAATTGTCCATTTTTGAGGGTCAGTTGTTTCGTGTCCCTTTAAATGCAAATGAGCTCCTAGCACAGTGGGCGGAGCTTGAACAGCAGTGTGTTAGCAGCTCCAATTACCTCACGCAAACACACACTAAATCCTAGTTCACACTACATGATTTTAAGCCTGATTTGCAAATCAGTTGAGCTCGCGACAGGGTCAGGGTGTAATCACGTGCAAATCGCGGAGGATTAGTGGGCGATGAACGCTCGTCAGTCTGTTAGAATGAAAGAGCCAACAACGCAAAGATGTTTGCAGACGCCTCGCAGATGTGCCGCAGAGCCCAGAAAAATATCTAGCATGCTAGATATCCAGAGCTGTCACACGACTCAACCTCACAGCTACAGCCAATCAGAGCAAGGCATGGGTTGAGGTCACCGGATAAATCTTATCTTTTGCGTTTTTCTCAGAGCAAATCATCGTGCAAACAGTTTGCAGCACTAATTTCTGTCTGACATCCATATTCACGTGTTGTGTTCTTCTTCACTGGATATTGGCACGCGTGCTGTTTCAGAGTCATTTCCGGTTCGTTTTAAAAGCACATATCTTCCTTTGTTTTCAACTTTGAGGGTTGTAACTTTGTTTATGCTCAAACCGCAGCATTGCACAATAACTATTAAAACAATTAAAAAGTGAAATCATAATCAACCAACCCTTTAAAATAATACGAAAACAAGTTTGTACAAGTTTGCAATAAAAAGCAGTAACAGGTAAAATTACTGGTAGCGAATGTCAGTGAAATTCAGACACATTCAGGTTACAAAATGTGGCGATAAAAAGATTTAGCAACAGTCTATATTACCAACTTGGCAGAACCTCCCACTGTAATCCTCAGGACACGTGCATGTAAAACTAGATCTCGTACGGCCTTTTACACACCTTCCACCATTCAGGCATGGATTCGGGTCACACGCAGAGGCTAATAATGCAAACACAATAAGCGTAAAAGCAATTAATAAGACAAACTCGATATAGAAAATACAGTAAGTAGCAATTAACTACAATCCAACTTCATAAAAAACATGCGAATTCATTCAGAAAAATGGCTAAACTCAGATTTTTACAGCAGAAAGAAACACTTTGAAAGTAATTTGTTTTACAGAGACACTCACCTTTATTGCACTTAGAGCCCACATAGGGGGGCCAGCACTTGCATTCATAAAATGGGGATTCCTGAGTTCTGACGCAATCACCATGACCACACTTCACTTTCTTACACATGTGCCTCTCTGGAAGATCCCAACATTAAGTTTAAAAAAATAATTCACACTCTTACTGGGTAATATTTCTGGGTGTAGTATATGAAGAGCTCACCATTCTGACAATTTTTGCCAATGTAAGGCTCTGGACAGATACATTTATATCTGTCATTCTTTAGGATCTCACATACTCCGTTGTTCTGGCATGGATTTGGATCACACACTTCTACAGAACATGGACATGATCAGCATTCATATGTTTGTGAGCACCAAACTGAACCCCTTTAGGGATACTCCACTTTTTTTGGAAATAGGCTCATTTTACAACTCCTACACAGTTGAGTTTTACCATTTCGAATCCATTCATCCGATTTCTGATATTTAGAAGAATATCAGTAACCAGGTCTCATTGACTTCCATAGTATATATTATTTTCCTACTATGGAAGTCAATGGGACCAGAACTGTCTGGTTACTGATATTCTTCTAAATATCAGAAAATCAGCTGAATGGGTTTGAAAATGGTAAAACCCAACTGTTTAACTTCTGAGGGAGTAGTAAAATGAGCCTATTTCCAAAAAAAGTGGAGTATCCATTTAACACATTTGCATTGTCTACTCATGTGTGTTCTTGCCTGGTTCATCCAAGAAGGAAAAAATCCAATCAATGGTGTCATTGATTTCTGCTGAAGATAATGATATTTCCTCTGTGTCATTAGCAGAGTAATCATATATTTCTGTCAAGGGAACAAAAGAGAAATAACAATGACATGAGTATGCTACTTTGGATATACAGAAAATGGAGACCAGACGATACAGTATTTCTCACCATCGATAAGTTCCAAAGCTGTCGTTAAAAAGTCTTCCAATAGGCCCTGAAACAGTTGGCATAAATTCAGTCAGACAGCAGTGTAATATCGCTTATATTAAACATACAAGTTGGAATATTTCAAAGTATTTTCCTATGGTTACATACCGGTGCTGCTTGAACTGGTAAAGTGAGGCCAGACATGCCCATCAGAAGCAGAATCACTGGAAACATGTTTATAATAGTAATAAATGAGAGTAATAGATGCACAATCCACTAACGCAAAGTCACTGATATTATTTACGGGGAGTATTTGTTGACCTGAATGTGGATGATCCCTGGACCCTTTCTCTGCCCACTGTCTAGCAATCATTACTTAACAGCATTGATTTTCTGTGTTATGGTCAGTTAACCACAGATATGCAATACATCTCTATTCTGGTTTAATCTAATGTCTAATATGAATTTATGCCAAAGCTTAAAACTAAACAAGTCCCTGGTATCTCCCCATTATTTATCTGCTGATATTTGTTGGAAATTTGCAGTGTATGATTAAACTAAAAGGAGATTCACTCAAATCAAAACGTATTGTACAGTCAACAAATTCCTGTCAGTGAAGTAATTCAATAGTACCAATATAAAAAAAAACCTTAACATTTTAGTCATGTCTTTATGAATTCTCCAAACCTTCGCCTCGAACACACACACACACACAAAAGAAAATATCTTGAAAGGAAGTTTTAGGCAGTTTTAGACAACAACGGACTGCAGTGAAAGAAGAATTAAAATGTATTGTGTTATCGAAATACAGTGTCTATATAATAACCTTTTGATAATCTAATAATTGACTACGTTTACATGCAGCCAATTTTCGGGTTATGGTCGGGTTAAGGTCACTTTTCGGGTTTCTGAAACATTAGGGAATAACCCGCGCGGCGACGCGCGGTTAGCGTCTAAACGTACGGACAACCTTAGGACGCAAAATGCGTAATTTCCGAGTCTTCCTCCTGTATCCAAAGACAACAACAACAGCAGCATGCGGATAATGAATAGTTCGGGGCAGATAGCGAGAGTAGACTAATCTCGCTCCAAAAGTATGCGTCGCTGTGTCTCGCCATGTTTACTTCCGGTACTGCACGCGGATTTTTGTATGCGCCGAGAAGATTCTTTACTCAAAAGACCAAGATTCCTTGCGAATAGAACATGCGCAGAACACAAATCACTATGGGGATATGCCGTGAGCAAAAATTCGGGTTTGAAAAGGGTATGTCGGGTAGGTAGTGTACCCACAGGGTACCTCAGGATAATCTGTTCAAAATCCGGGATATGAGCATTTTTCGGGTTTTTGCCGGTGTTTACATGGCCGTTCGCGATTATTGCTAATATCCCGGTTTTGAATGGGTTATTGGTAACTTACATGTAAACGCAGTCAATGAATATACAAACCCAAATGAATGAAATCTGGAAAACTGCAACGCATGTTGGATTCATCTTGTACAGCTATAGATTATTTTTATTTATTCAACACACGTTGGGCTTTCATGTTTTATGGGAAATTTCACAGACATAATGATTTGTATACTGTACAAAATATTCAATCCATTAACCCAAACCATCACAGAAAACGTTTTGACTGCTTTTTCACATTTTCAAAAACATCACTTAGATTTAGAAGCCGTTTTCGCTAATTGTTTGGATTAGCTGTGTATTTTAAATGTTAAATTTTCTTAATTTTAGAAATTGTTTTGTTATTATTTTATCTATTCATTATTTGTATTATACTGTGTGGTTTTTATTTTCAGTATTAATTGAAGCATTATAGTTAAACTAAATGAACTACAATAAGGTTTTATAATATTAATACTCTTTAAGATTGCAACTGGATTGTGCATTTAAAATCATTTTCTCCAACATTGTGCTAAAATAGCTTTCATTTTCCAAGCAGTATCCAAACACATAAGCTGCATTTGTACTCTATAGAAGATACGTAACACTCAAACCATAGTTTTTCAACTTGATTTTTATTGAAGAGACGAAAGCAATCAGTCTGACTGCTGGAATGCAGAAGTTCATTCTCAGTATATACAGCATGAGAGATAAATCTTCTGAGAATCATCTGTTGGTGACATCACATCAAATGAGCTCAAGAGTGCCTTGAACACATTAAAACCTTTCAGTATTAACTTGTAGATGCATTCAAGTGCAAGTGGCAAAGTAAAAAAATGCTATCAGAAAGTAAAAAGGTAAATAAAATTTAAAAAACACTGTACCATAAAAAAGTGTCTCTTGCATTTTATTCATATTTTCAGGAATATGATATGGTCACCAGTTGTACATCTCATCTTATCTGGTAGCCACAACAAGGAGTAAGTTAAAACACTTCACAGTAAATTTTGTTCGCACTCATTAATACCCAACAGAATCGTTTTTTCTCTTCTAGGTGCACTGTGATTGTCAGATGATGGGAGGCAGTTCTCAAAACACACCACACACTCAAACAAATGCATTTTGCACTGGGCAAACAAACAAACACACACTCAGTCAGTTCACTATCATGCCAGTCCTGAAACAATGAATCCCATCAATCTACTTCTGGTGTGAATCACACACACGGCCAATACAAGTCTCTCACTCCAACTCCTACATATCAAATGAGATCATGCTTTAGCAGAAGCATGTAAGTGCTAACACTATAATGGAATATCTGAGAACAGCAGGAAATGTCAGAACCATTCGAATTGCATCAAACTGTTTCTCAGAAGGAAAAATCACTCCATTATTTCAAATTCCACATGCACCATGCTCTATGAGCACTGAGGAGGCGCTCAGGAGTTACATTCATTTGTGGACTATATTGACTGAAATCAATAGGGAGGGTATTTTTTCTCCATAAGTCGCAATGACTAGTTCACCACATCAGTGCATCTCCTCAATAATTAAGGCACAATAATGTCCTTTTAGTGTTTTCCCCTGTAATGAGTTGGCCATTAGTGGCCTGGGGGTAGTTGGGAGATTTCCCCTTGTACAAATGTGCAGCTCATGTGTACTCAGATTTGCGAATGTAGTTGGATGGGACGTAACCCTCTCGTCCTCCTGCCTCCCCCAGCCACCACTCCGGGTTCCCATTCATGTCCTGGAACTCAAGGATTCGAACCCGCTGATTGGCTGAAATGCTGAGCTCATTTGCACACCGTGCACTGAAGGAGTAAAGAGCGTAACATATCTGGGGGGCGGGGACAGAGAGAAAAAAAAGAACAAATACACTAGTAAAACCTGTTGTTAAATAATTGTATTGTACATTTAATGGTTTTTAATTTTAGTTTTTTTTTAAGTAATTTTATGATTTATTTTTATAATTTTATAATGTATATACAAAACTGTTGATGAACATCAAATGTATTTAAGGAGCTATCTTTAGCTCCTTAAAGGAGTAGTTCACTTTAAAAAAAAACTTTTGTTGACAATTTACTCACCTCATGCCATCCAAGATGTACCTGTTTTCCTTTCTTCAGTTGAAAAGAAATGAAGGTTTTTGAAAACATTCCAGGATTTGTCTCCATATACTGGACTTCAATGGGAACCAAACGGTTCCAAAAGGTCCAAAAGACACTTTTCAGTGCACACTGCAAACCTTTCAAAGGGCTCTAAATAATTCCAGACGATGAATAAAGGCCTTATCACAGCTGAAATCGATTGTTCATTTCCAAAAAAAAGTTTTAAAATGAGCCGAACCTTTCTTCAAATTAATCTGTCGATTTTCTGTTTGTTGAATGAAACCAAATGACACGAAAAAGATTTGTTCATTTTGATAAACAAGTTCGAACAGGAGAGTCACTGAACACGCATCATAGAAACAGAGCAAAGCGACCATTTCAGCTTATAAAACTTTTTTTTCTCGCCGATAAGACCCTTATGCATCATCTGGAATTGTTTAAAGCCCTTTGAACAGTTTGCAGTTTGCACTGAAACTGTCTTTTGGATCTTGAACCGTTTGGTTCCCAAGGAAGTCCATTATATGGAGAAAAATGCTGGAATGTTTTAATCAAAAACCTTAATTTCTTTTCAACTGAAGAAAGAATGACATGGGGTGATTATATTATCAGCAAAAGTCTTTTTTTTTTAAAGTGAACTACTCCTTTAAATACATTTGGGTTACAAAATAGGTTTTAAAATCAACATGAAATCTAAATTTAACCTATTAATACTGAGGAACCATAGATGTCAAGTAATGCAGTTTAATTATACATTGAATTATATTTATTATATTTAATAATTATTAAAAATCCTATTCAATATCCTGAGTAGATAAGGATGACTAATAAACAACTAGTTAATTGTGATAATTGGACCTTAAACTAAACTGTTACCATAATTTAAATTATTCAACTTGTATATTGTTGTTCAACAAGTTATATTATGGGTTGTTGTAAAAGTCATTTTATGTTTACTCAAACGTAAGCAATCACTGAAATTTTGGAGTGATTAATTTGTGTTTAAAGATATAACATACCTGGTGTCCATCAATCTCAGGTTCAGGCTCTGGATCTACATTCTCCTCTAAGAGGGAAACTGTGGCCTTCTCTGCTGTACCAAAAGAGTCTCCATTTTGTCTTTGCAGTGAGCCACGTAAGTCGTGATAACTCGAAGGTGATTCATACCTGGAGTTATCTAATGGAGGAACAAGAATCTGTCTCAGGGAAATCTGGGGGTCACTGTGATTGGTTGGAGTGCTTCCCAATCAGAGTCTAAGAGTCTCTGTGATTGGTGGGATTTTGGTATGAAGGCTCTGAGGGGTCCCTGTTATTTCGACAGGCTGTCTCTGACGGTTCTTTGTGATTGGGCGAAGTTTCTGAAGGTGGGGTCAAGGGAATCCCTCTGGTTGGCTGAAGAAGCCTCTCTGTTTTTCCTTGGAGTGGTCTCCTGATTAGGGCGAGTGTTTGATTGGTGTGGAGGCATCGCTGTTTAGAAGCTGACAGTCGAAGTCTCCTGGTTGAAAGTCAGAGTGCTGTTACTATTCTGCCGCTGAGAACATGGGAGAAGAGCCACTCTGTAGCTCCGACTCATTTGATGATTGGCTCTCAATGGAAACATCCAACTCACTCCTGCTGTGGATTGTAGTGCTTTAAGAATGAGCTATATACAAAGCCCTTTCGTAACTGAAGAGAAATCAGAAAAGAGGTGTTCAAGCCAAATGCATTTTAGGAAATGCAGACATTTGAATCATATACAGATCTTTTGATACAAACCTCCATTGTCTATAAGCCAGCGGTTCTGGCTGCCCATTGGGTCTTGCTGTTCTGATGACACCCACTATGTCTCCCTCCAGTACGGACATATCCAGGTCCTGTGCTGCGTTAAATTTCTTTCAGCCTGGTAAAGTTGCTCTGGTCGCACTTGCCACAGAGCCCCGGCCCATGCTCATCCTGTAGCACATAGTTTGGCTGCAATGTCAGACATAAAAAGGGGAAGAGAAAGAGAAGAGAATGCAATAATAGACAGAATACTGCCTGATTAATGTCTTTCTTCACGGTGGTTGGCTGTGGTGCTGTTTAAACCAGCCTAAGCTGGTTTGTTGGTCTGGTCGGGGAAAACTGACAAACCAGTCAAGTCTAATCAGCTTTACATTTACATTTATTCATTTAGCTGACGCTTTTATTCAAAAGCGACTTACAATTGCCATATATGTCAGAGGTCGCACACCTCTGGAGCAACTAGGGGTTAAGTGTCTTGCTCAGGGACACAGTGGTGTCTCACAGCTGGATTCGAACCCAGGGTCTCTCACACCAAAGGCATGTGTCTTATCCACTGATCACCATCCCATCAGCTAATATATATTAGGGCTGTCAAACGATTAATCGTGATTAATCACATCCAAAATAAAAGTTTGTGTTTACATAATATATGTGGGATGCACTATATAGATATACACACACATGCTTGTATATATTTAAGAAATATTTTCATTTATATACTGTATATAGATTTAGATATCATTTATATTATATATATAAATATTTTATTTATAAATAATATTTTTTTCTTATATATATATATATATATAGGTATATATATATATATAATATTGACAGGCGTAATATTTATATTAATACATATATAAACTATATATATATATTGTTGCTAAGAAACATTTTAGAATGATTTATATCATATTATAGTGTTTATTAATATTAAAAAAATAGATTATTTTGTACGCATACAACTTTCAAGCTGTGGTAATTGTTTGCTTTTGTGCTTTGGTCATTTTTATTAGTTTTTAAAATAATTTCTATTTAGCTTTAAATTATTTTTATCTTAGTTTAGTAAATTTAGTACTTCAACTATTTCAGTTAGTTGCAAAGGCAACATTTCAAGTTTAAATTACATTTAAGTTGAAGTATATTAAGCCAACTTAATTTTTATTTAAATTACCGAAAAGGATTTTTAATAGTTAGTTAATTTTTTGTTTTAACTTTAGATAACAATAACATTGCTTAGAAGCCGTGTCTGTTTTGGATCAGGCTGCATTAGGGAAACTCACAGGGCTTTGTTGCTTCTTGGAGCTCTGCTTCTCCAGAGTCTTCTTCTCAAAAGGCTTGCGTAGAGTAGTAGGAAGATTATCAGGAAAGAAACTGAAGCTCTGAAGTAAATCCAAAACTCGTGTGTGCTCTTCTTGGAACAAAGACACTAGATTTCCTTCTGTTCCACCCAAGCCAGATAGCTATAGTGATGCAAACAATAACAAGAAGTTTAAAAAGATTTAAGGCGGCTGACAACATCCCAGGATCATCAATTATGAATGATGTAGATGATGAAACATGGTCCTCACCTGCAGCAGTGGTGTGAGTTCTCCCAGTGTGAGTGAAACGAAATCTCTCTGGGCTTGGGCGAAGCCCCTCACACAGCTGGTGAACAGATCTTCGGCTGCGTGGTGAAACTTGGCAGCTCATCCAGCAGCTGGGCGTTCAAGGCTTCGTAGTTATTCCTCGCGGCCTGTAGCTCTTCCTGCACACGCTTGTCCTTCAGCCTCTCTGCACGCTCCTTACAGTTGTCGTAGTCCAGCAGCTTGTCTCTACGTTTCTGGATCAGTTTGTGGGGACCGCGAACATATCTGAGCAGCTGGGTAAGGGGAGTGATGACTGAGGTCTTCTGTCCTCTCCTTTTGCTCAAACACAGACAAACATGCACTCAATTGAAAACAGTCAAGATATAGTTCATTGTGATATCATGACATAAGATGTGCTTCATTTAACTCAATGTCTAATAGGGGAAAAGAAAACTAGATCACAAAAAAAGTAGCGTTTCTCCATGGGGAGTTTTATGCTAATTTTGTAATCCATGAAGCGTAAATCTTGTGCCTACAAGCTTAGAAATGTTCAAATCTTTTCGAATCATTTTGAATCTTTTTCCGAGTCATTTGGTTCATTCAACGAACGAAAGAACGAATTGATTCAAAAAAGATTTGTCCATTTTGATGAACGAGTTTGAACAGGAGAGTCATGAATGTGGTCGGCAAGCATTTGAGCTTATAAAACTTAAACTTTGTTATTTATTTTTTTAATGAGTAATCGTTTCGCTTATAAGACCCTTATTCATTGTCTGGAATCGTTTAAAGCCCTTTGAAAAGTTTGCAGTTTGTACTGAATGTGTCTTTTGGACCTTGAACCGTTTGGTTACCACTGAAGTGCATTATATGGAGAAAAATGCTGGAATGTTTTCATCAAAAACCTTAATTTCTTTTCGACTGAAGAAAGAATGACATGGATATCTTGGATGACATGGGGTGAGTAAATTATCAGCAAAAGTTTTTTGAAAAGTGAACTACTCCTTTAAGTAACATTAGTTAATAGTAAGTATTAATGACCAATACAAATGAATGACAGCTGCTTTATTAGTTTTTACTACTAAATGTAATGTGAAGTCATTTTGGTACTCACAAACTCTGTGAATTGTTTGTCGTAATGCATCGATGGGCTCTTTGGAAACGTTCAGGATCCATTTGCGGTATGCCGCTCTGTGTAGATGTCACAGAAACTGATGGCTGCCAGCACCTTTACTGAGGCTGACTCCTATTGGATTTGAAAAAGGTGGCAAAATTACTTCATATACTGAATTGTGAAGTGATTTTGATTACAATGCAAAACAAAAACTGACTAAATGAATGGAAACACATAGGATGCTTTAAGTTTATACCCTTATATGCTGCAGATAGAGGGAGATGTTCCTGATGAAGGATTTGATGAGTCTTTCCTGAAGTCTAAATCTTTTCTCTGCTGTCATCAAAAGCTTCATCTTTGATCTAATGAGGAATGAAATGCAGTTTGGTTAACACCAATTGTCAACCGATTCTCTCAATAATATATTCGTAATAACAGAGCCAATGTACCTGAGGTGAGATCCCAGTCAGGTGCTTTAAATGGCTGCTCACTCTGTTTGACTTCTTGATGATGGAGTGCATGTCTCAGCTTTGAGATCTTGTCAATGAGCCTGTCTTCATCAACTTTGCGGTACTTTACCACTGATAGTAGCAGCATACTGGTGCTGTCTGAATTGGATGCGCAGATAACAGAACATCCATATCCCATAGACAGAATGATAGAGCAAACAAATTGAACATTGACAGAGTACTAGTTAGATAGAACAAACCAACAGAATGACAGGCAGATGCTACAGACAGAAAAATAGAGAGATAGTTGACGATCAGAATGACAATGCCAACCAACTCGACATGGGGCCAGTTGTTCAAAGGTAATCTGATCTGATTTTGGGCTGATTTGCTTTGGGATCAAATCTTGAAAATGGGTTGTTCAAAAGGGCAAAAAGGAACCGGAAGTTGAGATTGGATCCAGGGACTCCTGATCCTAGATTTAATCTGGATGAAACCTTCAGTTTTCTGTGTTGTTCCAAAACTTGTCAGTGGGATTTTGGAATAACTTTGATCCAAAAGTAGGCAGGATTATCCTGAATCTCGACAGGGGTAGGATTTCAAGGTGGATTTCAGGAAGAAAATGTAGTAAAGCTTTAAAATTGGTCAAATAATACATTTGTATCATCTAGTGTATACTTTTATTTATATTTGCACTCTACGTGTGTAACGTTTAACAGTGATAAAGTATACATAGGCCAAGTATTAAACTATTCAGTATAGTAAAGTAAAAAACATCTCTGTCCCCATTTGTGTTTTGTCTCAAAAATAAGAAACACTTACAGTGACCCCATGCTTGGCTCTTCGACCTGTTCTTTACATAACTGGTAGCCCACATTGCTGACACGTTGTCCCATTTAGAGCCCTGGGCAATCTGGATTTGGGTAATCTTGAAAAAACTGTGTATCTGTGATTCAGGTGATTCCAGTCCCAATGTTTCTTTGAAAGACCGGCATAAAGAGTAAGTACGGATTACCTAGATCCTGGAAAGAAAAAAATGGGATTTCCAAATCTGGATCATTTTGATCCAGATTAAATGTTTTAAGCAACTGGCCCCAAAAAGATAAACCAATTGACAGAGAGATAGATAGAGAGATAGATGAAAGAAAATAGAACTGGATGGATGGATAGATAGATGGATAGAGAGATAATGTATACCAAGATCTTTTCTCCTTTTGTATTCATTTATATCTGATCGCTGATTCTTTAATTGACATCACTGCCTCTGCGAGCTGCTTCCTGTCGTGGTGTGACTCTGGAGTGGCGTTGAGCAGTTCCATCAGGAGCAGGGGTAACGCATCACTCTCTGCACTCGGCTTTATCAAGAAGGAACCTAGATTAATGTAGTTTGTCTTTCCCCTGTGACAGAACGAAGGGTGAGAGAGGGTGATAAAGTGAATACGAGATTTATATGCTCATCTACGTAACATTATTCATCCACCTCTGACAAACACTGGGGTCACTGAACACACACATTGTTTTCATCCATCAGTTATCCACTGGCTCACTGTCAACCACTTTAAAAAGGGTTACAGGAGACACAGTAGGCTACTAAGATATTCTAACAAAGAAAGCACGCTTTCTGACTGATGGGATGAAAACAGAGGAGATCCAAATCCACAGATGAAGCATGATTTGGATGTTACGGAAATATTTAACATCATGAAGCAACAACAGTATTTTTAAATAGTTGAGCTGCAATAATTGTTTTCCCTCTTTGACAAATTTGTGTTAAGAGTTTCACATGCCACCAAAAAGCATTAAATCAATTGCAAGGAAAGAAAAAAAAAGAAAAAGACCAAAGCAGTTTAAAAATATGAACCAATTTTCGCACTGGGGTCATATTCTGACTCAAAAAGTCACTGTATTTCACAACTTGCGTCTAATTTGTAGAGCTGGATAAAATTCAGATTAAATCACAACCTTCTTTTGGATGATTTTTAAAATATAGTATTAGTTCGATTTACAAATAAATCAAACAAAAGAACCAGTTCTTTTAAGTGAATCAAAAACATACCACATGATCAGTTAAGTCTGATTCACAAACAAATGACTCTAAAGAACTGGTTTTCTTAAAGCTACACTGTTTAACTCTTTTAGTTTATTCTTAGCTAAAAACACTTAGTTCTTTCAAAAATATGTGCTCATTAATGTATATTTACTTCTTTCAAGTAATAAAAAAGTATTCTCGTGAGTGTATAATATGCCATTGAAAATACATCATCCGGGTAAGGGGTTCTAATATTGGTCTGCCATGTTGCCCCTCCATCTTGAAAGTACATTAGCCAATAGAGGGACATACCCGTTAATTCAAGCTTCTGCCTTTCGCGTTTACGTTCTGAGTTAACACTCATGGATGAGGTCGAACTAGAAGCCATGTTAAACTTGGACTACATTGGCCATTCGTAGGAGTTAAAACAAAATCGGAATTGAGAGGAACAGAAACTAATATTCACTGGATGGTCATATACCTTTTCACTGCTAGATGGGGGTAAAAATCACACAGTGTAGCTTTAATAAAGTTTTAATAAAAACGATCAGTCTGAAACACTTCCCTGCAAAATTTACAGCATTAACAGAGATTTTCTTTCTATATGTAAAAACGTGAGCACAATGGGTATTAGAACTTAAATATCCTCAAATGAATCAGAATCATTTTCATTACCTAGCCCTACTAATTTGTGCACATTTAATTCAGAATATGACTCAGAATTGACAAGGAAATGACCACAAAGCACACAGAGCATACAAGTCACCTTGGTCACACAAGAGCACAAGGAGAAAAGGGTTACGCAGGTTAATAAATGTTCAGCATGCAGTCAGGCGCTTCACATGCAGTTGTGTTAAACTTACCACTCACGGTATATCCCTCTGTCAGGGGAGAGGAAGAAGGAGAGAAGAGAGAAAGGGAACAAAACACAGTGTTGTTTTAAACCACCTCTATCTCTTGTTCGAAAAAGAAGCTAATAACATTTAATGTTCTTGTTTCACAGCTTATTTATAAAATAAAAGTCAGGGTTTGCCATTATGCTGCGATAAAAATGAATGCAGCGGGCAAAAGGGCAAGACAGACAAGAAAATGAAAAACTATTTGTGTGCTCGATTAATAAGCTGCTTGTTGCCATGGCAACTCATGCCAAGGGTGACCCTCTTCAGGAGAGCAGTAACCCTCTGTGGGGCCTCAACTGGCCCCTTTCTGATCTCCCACTGAGAGCCAAAATCAAATGTCAGTCAGAGTCTAGTGCAAGATAAAAGTTATAAAAGGCTCTCACGGATTTTTCTTCAAGACCTTTTTAGAGGATTTATTTCACTTTTTTATGGCTAGATTCATTACAGTTACATATTGCCAGAGAATCAAAATGCTAGCCAGTGGATTTAGTGTAATTTGGAATAAAGCTAAGCTGTAGTCTTGGCAAAGTGCACACGCATTTCGCAAATGCCTCGATACTTGGGACAAACAATTCCACGTTGCCACTCCCTACTACAACATTTCTGGGACTTTTGAATCTAGTGAATATTTCCTTGTATTCTCTGTTTGATCTGGTAAAACACACAGCAAATAGCAAGTATAAACTTAACTCTGTACTAACAGGAAGTGGCCTAGCTTAAAAAGACGTAGGAAAGTAGTCAAGAACTGCAGTTGCCACAGGCAAATTGTTTAAGTTCAAATAAAGCTTTTAAATGTATAAAGCTAAAGGAACAGGCTGGTAGCGATTGATGAAACGCAGTGAAACCAACAAAGCGGTGAAACTAGGTGAGGCGCATTCCTCTCCCGCCATGCATTACTAATCCACAATAACAAAGATCTGAAAACTGAGAGACATAAAGCTTCAGTGTAATGCAAATAGACTATCGTGTGGGTCAGTAAGGGTTTTAATGTTTCAAAAGAAGTTTGCACCAAGCCTGCATTAAAAAAAATACTTTAGAACAGTAATATTGTGAAATATTAAGAAAATATTAAATTGTAATTTATTTCTGCGCTGCAAAGCTGAATTTTCAGCATCATTACTCCAGTCTCCAGTCACTTGACCCTTCAGAAATCAATCTAATATGCTGCTCAAGAAACATTTCTTATTATTAATTATCATCAATGTTGAAAACAGTTGTGCTGCTCAATATTTTTGCTGAAACGGTCATGCATATTTTGAATCCAGATTCTTTGCTGAAAAGAAAACTCTGTAAAAGTCTTTACTGACACTTTTGGTAAATTTAATACATCCTTGCTGAATGACGGTTTTAAATTCTTAAAAAATAAAAAATAAATAAAAGTCACACAGAGCCTAACTTTTAACCAATAGTGTCCTTCTCATTTCTCTTACACAAATACAAAATGTGTCATCTGACATCACAAAACCAGACAATGAGAAGGGCAATGCCGTTTCCTGTTTTGGAATTCCACAGATGTTTTTAGTCATCCTGATGTCTGAATCAAGTCCATTTAGTGTAAAAGTGAATACAAATGGACTGGTTCATCAAGATCCTAAGACACTGACACATCTCAATGACGACACGAGTAAGCCAGCACACCTTTCTTGATGCTGTATTACTATACACTTCTGTCAACACCACATGACAGACAATCCCAGATACCATTAAAACTGACAGATCATGTGTAACGTTAAACACACAATTAGTGTCCTACACAACTATGTCTCACAAAGTTACACACTGTTAAAAAAATCTTGACTAGCATTGACATGCTCAACCGAATCTGGACATGCGTACGTAGTGGTAACCACAACATGCAATGAGCTGAAGTTATCGGATTCATGAATAACAATGTCTGTCCTTTGGAGAAAATTACCTGAGCTTCTCTAGACACTCCAACACGTGCTTCTGGATGTTCTCATCCTTCTCATAGGTCTCCAGTAAAGAGATGGCGTCGTCATGATTTTGGCAATAGATCTTGTAAACCTCCTCCAACTCACCTTTGTAGTCCAGGAACACTTGACCTGGATAACCAAAAAAATGTATATGGTAAAATAGCAATATGAAAACTGATCTGAATCTGTATTGTGAGTTTTGGATTTTTTGCTCTAACCTGTTGAGTCAGTGTCCTGCAGGCTCTTGTAGAGTCGACGGGAAAGGTCAATAACAGAGTTGATGTTTCCAAAGAGACCATCAAAATCAATATTTTGGACCTACAAGATATGTGGATATTTAAGATTGAATGGTTCTCATTGCATAAAATACATCATTCATGCTTTCGAGTACTTGACCTTTACGAACCCGTTTCTTTTGCAAAGGCTGAATGATCTCCTTTACACACATCTGAAGGTCCTTGATGTAGTCATGTTCTGTCTGCAGAAGCTCGTCTATGACCTTTAATCTTTTCTCCATCATCCTTTGTTCGGGGTCTTCAGTGATGGCCGCTGATACCGGGGATGATTCCAGAGACTTTGGCTGGGAGGCAAGCAGAGTCATCTCTGATGAGAGAGAGAGAGAAAACAGAATGAAAACAATTGTACCAGAATGTATAAAACAACTGTTCACACCGGGACGAATTTGCATGCGAACATTCGCCGACGTTTAACGCCTCATGACTAAACAATGGGCGCCAATAGGAGTGTGCACATCAACGCGAAAAACGGCAAGCATAAAAGCATCATTTTTTTTTTTTAAACGCCATGGTTTTTTAGTTTGACGCCCTCGTCAAAAACTATCCGACCAATGAGATTTGGCGCTTTTGCTCACGTGTTTGGAGCTTCTGAAGTTACAGTAAAACACAACTTGGGGGCGCTCAAACACAAAACGCTCTTGGCGAGCACACATACGTAAAGGAGAAGATATACGCCAAGTAGCGTCGCCATCTACACTGACAGGAAGAAACATAGACGGGAAGAAATAAGATAAGGAAGATGCAAGGCAAGACCAATGTAGAGCTGCTGGTCTCGTTGATGTTAGAACATAAAGAAAAATGTGACAAATGTGACTGTGACTACAAACATCTTGATAAAAGAAAACTGTTATGGAGTGGTGGTATTGCAGAGCAAATGGGCGGCATCTAAAGTCAGGGAATGAATCTGCATGTTCACTCAACTCATCGTCAGTGCAAATCGCATGGGTGTGAACACAAAAAAAGTGTTGAAAAACGTTGACGAATAAGCGCGCTGATATTCGTCCTGGTGTGTATGGGCCTTATGGCTGCTGAAATCAAAATTCATCAAATCAGCTACGCCTACTAGGCAAAAATTATCTAAAATAATTAGCATTCATGAGCCTTTCAGTTTTAAAATGTGTCGACTAGACTTTACAGATGATAGAACATAACGAAAAATGTGACAAACGTGACTGTGACTACAAACATCTTGATAAAAGAAAACGGTTATGGAGTGGTATTGAAGAGCAAATGGGTGGCATGGCATCTTAAGTCGGAGAATGAATTTGCATGTTCACTCAATTATCGTCAGTGAAAATCGCATGGGTGTGAACACAAAAACGCGTTGAAAAACGCTGCCGTATATCGCGCGCTGATATTTGTCCTGGTGTGTATGGGCCTTATGGCTGCTGAAATCAAAATTCATCAAATCAGCTATGCCTACTGAGGCGAAAATTATCTAAAATAATTAGCATTCATGAGCCTTTCAGTTTTAAGATGTGTCGACTAGACTTTACAGATGATTCTAAACCATAGATAGAATGACAGAACGAAAACAATAGATAGACAGACAGACAGACATTTTGTCCAATATAAGAGGAAAAAACTATCTGTACTTGGTTTTGCCAGGTTCACACCAGTCTGAATGGATTACACTCATTTATAAAACATGAGGAAAGAACACGGGACACATTAATTAAGCTGCCAGTATGAATAGGAAATGGAAGGCAGTTTGCCCTGCGTGTTGCCATTGGTCATCCAGAGGATGACACGGCTTGGAGTTTGGTTTGACTGCTCTTTGATCTTTTCGGTCAGAACTGGCACTCTAATGGGTCTGGGGCATGAGAGTGTGGGAGGGAGATCTGCTCTCACACATCAGTGCCTCCCCACAATGCAGCCTGAGATGGTGCTTTTTTGAGGTACAATGGACTGCCAAAGCACGCAGTGACACATGGACCCTCTCAGGAGGCACATGGGAGTATGCATAAGACTATGACTGCTACGATGACTTAAAAAAAGGATGCATAAAAACATGGGTGCGTATGATCGTGTATTTACTCATGATACACGCGTGTGCTGAGCGTTTCTGTCAAACCAGGAATAGAGAGATTAATTTAGTTTGTCTCTGGATTAAGACTTCTTAGCCATCTGATGTGGTGACTCACAATGACATCACACTAATAAATCTTTAATGTTGCTGATTTGGGAAAGACTGATAAGAGATTTGAGCGCAACCCAAATGGCCTTGTAATTCCACTACACATTTGACCTCTGAGAACATAAATGAAATCTTCAGAGCCTCTATTCTGAGAAAAAAGGGCAGTGATGACCACAGACATCGAAGGGAACATGCTATCCCAATATCATTATTAGTAGTTGACAACGATTGATTCTTACATTTGGTCATACAGAATTTACTTTAGTTTTACTTTAGATGTGATCTGTTGTTTTTGCTAAACCACAAAACTATGATGACACTTACAACAAAATTTGACAGGACAAGTCAAAGTAAAAATAAAAACTTTTAAAATGCATTATTTAGGGCTGTCAAACGATTAATCGCGATTATTCGCATCCAAAATAAAAGTTTGTGTTTACATAATATATGTGGGTGCACTGTGTATAATTATTTGATATGTATACACACACATGCTTGTATATATTTAAGAAATATTTTCATGTTTATACTGCATATAGATTTATATATAATTTATATTATATATAAATATTTTATATCTAAATAATATTTTTTTCTTAGAAATGCATGCATCTGTGTGTATTTATATATATATACAAAATAATGATAAACAGTTCACCCACATATATTATGTAAACACGTTTTATTTTGAAAGTGATTAATCGCGATTAATCCTTTGACAGCCCTAGTATTATTAATAATATATTATTATTAAATATCACCATAATATATTATAAGCATAAAATGTATCATGCAAAATACAAGCAGGGGCATTAAACTGTTATTTTTATGAAATAAAAAATGATTAATAACAACTACTAATAATGTTATCTCTCTATAGAACGGGGCCTCTGTATGGCCAAACTTGTTGACAACAAGCACACACTATTCTATCCCTCTACAACACTGTACAACTAAATGAACAATAAATTAGTCTTTGTACAAAGCCCATCAACATGATACACAGTGTGTGGCCCATACTAACCAAAGATGAAAAACAAAATATTTTTGGTCTGTACAGCATCATTCATTCATGTACTAATTGTTCTACTTTACATACATGCACACATATTACTGCTACAATGCAACCTGTTGTGACCCACATCTAGTTAATAGGCTTATTCATTGTTCAGAACAAAATAATCTTCAAAGAGCAAATTCTCTCACAATATGTTCATTCAGATGGACAGAGTTTCAGCTCATACATGGAGCTTAACTATGTGAGCTCAGACAGTCTGAAACGAGAACATTTGGATCTTATTTTACTAATTCAGACTTGAATGTAAGAACCAGTCATTGAAAAATATAAAATATATTGATAGACAACTATTATGATATTGTGGACGGTTATTGGTTATAGTTTAGACCAAGCGGTTAGATCGTTAAAAAAGGGCCCTTATTATTTTACTTTCTCTTTTGTCATTCTGAAACAAAATTATCCAGCACTGTTCTGAAACTAAAAACTCAGAAACTACTATATGAATGTTAACTAGTTATATTTTAGCAAAATGTATACTGAAACCTGTTGGTGTTCGTGGTTCATGGTTTCCTATAAGCTAGAACCAAAACTCGAAATGAATCAGGTCTGTGGGTGTAAGGCAATTTACAAGCAAATGTTGAGAGTGCAAAAGTGAAAACAACTGTAAATGTGTGAAACACAGAAAGCAGGAGAGAAAACAAAACAGAGAGTGGGAAAACACTTCAGTAAGTTTGTGATCTGAGGTTTAATTTCAAGACTGTGTGTACCAGAGCTCATAGATTTTGTATGTGTGCCATGGGCTGGTGAGTGGCAGAGGGTAATCTCCACCCAGCACACACAAACACAATGGCTTCTCTTTCTGTTTCTGTGAACATAATTGATTGTGACATTATGTTTGGTCTGCATCCAGGGTCGCGCACCAGCCAGTGCACTCCATGTGTTGCTCACAACATAGTTCCCACAAATGCAGACCCCAGGATGGCAAAAAAAAAAAAAGAGGAGGCTTGTTTAAAACTCTGAACCAACATAAATTGCAAAGGAAATGTACAAAATTGTAAAAAAATTATTGACATTTGTGATTTCAAAATCAAAATTTAAAACTGTAATTTAAGTATAGTTTGGGTTTAAGTTTGGGGCCAATACATTAAAAAAATTGATACTAAAAATTCTACTTCATACATGTTCATATGTCCTTTTGAATTCCCTATTCATAAATGAATGACAATTTGTTTTCAGCACGTAAAATAAAAAGTAATTGAGCAAATCTACATATTTGAAGAATTCCTGAAGGATATGGAATAATCCTTCGCCATCACAGGAATAAATTACATTTTCAAATGTATTAAAATAAAACAGTTACTTTAAATTGTGATACTATTTCACAATATTACCCAATTTTTAAATCAAATGTGCAACTTTGGTGAGCATAAATGACATAAAAATAAATAAATTACTGATCCCCAAATTTGTATAATATCCTAGTGGTCTCAGACTTTAAGCCCTCACTCTATAAGCTTTAATACGTTATTTAATGGTTAAAATAAGGCACAGGAATACACTATGTTATTGTAAATCTATCAATGTTCATGCTCCATAAGCCACTAGTGTTGAATCTGGAAAAAAAGGCCTTAGTACACCCATGGACAATCAAACAAAGCAATCAAGAGGCTTAAACTAGTGTACACAGCCACACAACACTTCCTCACACAAACATCTCTATCCCATGAACCAAACACTGATTTGCCAATCATACAGAGCATTTAAATTCATCTATGGAGCAAAGACTTTCAATCTATTTTCGTTGTCTTGGCAGCACTCAAAGAAAAGACGGGGCCTCTAAGACATCACCCACCTGTTACCCCCCAAACTCCTTGTCACACACAAACACACACCAGAGGTCACAGGCGGTGCATTCCTCTAAAGCTGAGTGGAATCGCTCTGTCCCACTGTACAACAGGGAAGACTCTCTCTGGAGGACACAAACTCCATTCTGTCCCCGTATTACCATCTGAATGCATGGGAACCTGCACCATTACACACAACTGAGCGAGCACAGAGACAGTTACTCGCGCACTAAAGCCTGGAGCTGGATTTTGATGCTATTAAAAAACTACACTGAAACTCTTTATTTAGGAAGGTCTACTCCACATTTTTGTAGTGACCGGCTACTTGGGCCATGGCCTTAACTCATTGAGCCTGAATTCCATCAAGATCTTGAGGATCTCTCAAAGCCAAGGCCTCTTTGCCTTCAGCTCTCTTAATCTTTTTCTGTTTAAAGTAGGAGTCTTTGTTCAGGTGTAGCAAGGAAGCAGGTGGGCCATTTCATTTGATGTGTATCGAGCTGAATGTTCGTTTATAATTAACTATACACACACATACACATTATATAGATACATAATTATGTACCATATACATATTATCATACATTTTCTATTCATAATAATATTTTATATAATATTTGCTGGTACAGATTTCCAAATGGGAGAGCAAATTTATTGGATGATATTGAAAAAGTTAAAATGCATACAATAAAATGCAAACAAATGCATATAAAGTGGCTTATATATTAGTCTTCAAGGTCTAACAATTAGGTAGATTTACAAGAACAAATGTGGTACAAAAAAAGTAAAACTATTTTTTGACTCTAAAAATAAATTGATAACATTGTTATTCTTGTGAGGGTATTTTATGGTCTGAGTGTGCAGAGCTGCTTTTGTTCCTTTCTAGCTTAAGGTCACATGAATTATCAGGACTGTGTGTTCAACACAAAGTTCACATAAGACCGCCCAGTTACCATGGACACCTTTCACAACTGTCATGAGAGTAAGTGTGGGAGCGAGACGCATAGTATGTGCGTGAAAGCTGGACAACAAATGTCCAATCCACTTTTTCAGACAGATTTTCAGCACTAGACAGAATTAAGAACGGAGTAAACATGGCTTGAAAAATGAAAGTATGTCTTCCTCAAATCTTACAAGGCTTACAAGTACTGACCGATTTTTTCTTAATATATTGCATAAGACAGAATCATGGCTTAAAACATTCTTTATCAATTATTTGAGTTGCACCACAGAAATCTGTCACTGAAACTGTATTTTGTTTTGTTGTTCAATAGGCTGCAGGTTTACATTCCAGTTCTCTGTGACGTAGTCAGATGTCTGATATTGTATGGGATGTGACACACCCGTAATAAACGTGAGAAAGCATTCCATTAACCACTCCATATCCTCTCAGACTCATGCTTGTTTCAAAACATCCTAACCATACTTGGAAAAGTAAATAAAGACGGGCATTGTTTGCTAATAAGAGCTTCAACAAATGATATGTTGAGGCCTTACAAGTCTACAACATCATATGTGACGTATCTAGAAAGTAATGAACAGGCACAAGTGGGACTCTTTTGAAGAGATTTGGACTCTTTTTGAGGCAAACAATTATTGCAGTGATCGAAGTTCAATAAAATCATGCTAAAATGAAAATACATATTCTGACACTGACATTTTAGCAAGATAAATTAAAAATAAGTGATGTACCAAAATATTTGTCTAACAATTTTGGGTAAAACAGTTTTGGAGGAACTAAATCATTCATCCAAACATTGATTGATTACAGCTTCGTGACAGACTTTGTGACTCTTTACTACTAGTTACAGCACAAAATAAACGAATGAACATCAGAAGGTATGTTGAAAGAAACAGTAAAACTTACTGAAATGTATGATGTTAATGTAATTTATCAATCAAGGTTTCAACTGCTTGTAAACAATGTCACACAATGTTACATTTACCTCAGGTAAGCCATTCACTGTCCATATTTATTCATGCCTTAAAATAGCTTGCTACACCCTTGCTTCATTTAATGCTAAAATGTACCCATTTTTTCATATCAGCAGAAAAATATACAGGGATAACCTAGCTTCTCTTGAGACTCCCCTGCTTCACAACATAGTAAATGAAATGCTAATGTCCCTTCGTGACATGATTGGTTTCAAGGTAGTTTGTGATGTCAGAAACACCAGCGATTTCAAACCGCATTTTAGAGTTTGTCTTTGGTCCACTGCAGTTTTAGAGAGAAAATACTTGAGTAATGGTGTTGACTTATGAATTTGCACATGCTTTAAGTATATTAAAACACCACATAGACATACAAACAACATTAAAACATTTAATGATTTTTACCACAGGGGGTCTTTAAAAGTTATATAAGTTTTTATAAATATAATATCTATAAAAACTGCCTCATGCACAATATAAATGCATGTATACAACTATTTTTTTATTGGAGTATTGAATATTAAATACGTTTGTTTAAATTAATTATATAAACTTTATTCGGTTTTGTTTTGGGCTAAAAACTTTTGGTGCATCACTAATAGAAAAAAATATTACAGTGGACATATATTACAGTCTTTTCCATAGAACTCCTTATTCACAGAATGTGATAAGATCATGCTCATGACTCAATATGCATATTGGTGTAGTCCAAGTCATTTAGTCGTATATAATCCCCTTAACAGGCTGAGATTAGCATTACAAAGATATTACGTAATTGCACGCATCCCAACACTTTACAATTAACATAGATCCTCATGGCTCATCTCCACTCTCATAGACACTTCATATCTGGAACAGCACAGATGTGTCAGTGTCTGAGTGCTGATAAACTAAGGGAATAGCACTTTCTTGGAGGAAAAACTCTGAATACACATGTAAATATTCAGTTCTCAATTTAAAATTGCAGTAAGTCAAGGGCAAAGGCAACCGTATGTGGCAATGAGCAGAAATGTAACGGTTCTTTTTCAGGCAATGTGCGAGAGCTCCTGACCTATATTAACTAGCTAATTCCCTCCTCAGCCTGTGACTTGAGGCTTTTGTCTGCCAAGCTGGCCCTTGACTTACTGTTGTACAAACGTTGTGTGAGGGTTGGTTGAAGGTTTCCTCTTAATCCCCTTCCAGCCCACTGGCATGGGCAGCTGCACTGGGATTACAAAGACCAGCAACAGGCGACTAAATATATAAAGGCACACCAACATACACTTCTGGTAATATACAAATAATGTGCGTGTGCATCTGTGTATAAAATCATTATGCTGGTAAAATGTTACGAAAGGATCTCAAATTTTAAAGCTGCAGTCCGTAGCTTTTTTGGGGTTAAGAATTATCCAAAATACATATTTGAGAAAATCCCAGCCAATGTTCAAAACTACCTGCTTGCCTTAGCTCGATTCAAAGCAGTAAGTTTGTAATAATGTTTTTAATTCCAGTGGTACTGGTGGATTTCCGCAGATATTCAAGCATGTCTTTGCGTCATTACATCACATCTGTACACATAAAGAAGGAGTCTCGGGTAGTATAAGCTATATTGCGTGTGAGAATGTTGGAGGTGGAGATTTATAGCCTTCGAAGTTCAACTCACGAAAAGCTGATAATTCCGCAAATGACTGCAATTGCAGATTTCGAACAGAGATGGCGAAAAGAGGAAAAAACTGCAGATTGCAGCTTTAAGTAAATTTGATTGTTTAAAGCTAGGTATTGATAGATTTTTTAATAAGAAGAAAATAAACTGTTTTAAGAGAATTAATTAGTAAGTGTAGTGTTGTACATGTTTAGTAACTTCCAAAAACTTTCTAGGAATTACTACTGGACAGAGAAGTGAATATAACCCAAAACAGAGTGGGAGTACAGTTCTGTCAAGCTTGAAAAAGATAACCACAGACTATGAGTCAGACTGGGTCAACATGGGCCTCCTCTTCACAGTGCCCCAAACTCAATATAGTAAGAGGTCTTTGAAGGCTATATGGATTGGGGGAGGGATCTGGTACCAAGCACATCCTAGTCCCAGAGATATCCCGTGGAGTATTTTTTTCTTCCTCCTCCCCACTGAGGTGCTGACTGGAGAACGAGGTTATAGAGGATTACCCTGGGCTGAACTGACCACCTGCTTTGTGTCAGACATGACACAAGCCAGACGAAACTACCACTGAGAACGGCGTCACTGCAAGCACCCATCACCAACCAGTGACAACAATAACAAACAATGACACCTCAAGCTAAAAATCGAATTATACTGATCAGGCTGCTATAACTGAGGAACATCCATTCTTGATTGTCAGTGAAACCTGAAGGAGTAGACAAATTAAACTGTAGATATACAGTGCCCCCTCCCCCCAAACAAATAGAGAGCAATCACACTGAAGATGAATGAAACTCATTGCATTAATTCCATGTCTCGGTAACTGTCTTTAATGTAATACGCTAATACTACTACTAATAAATAAATAAATGTCTCAGAAAAGTTTGTTAGTTAAGAAAAAGTCAGTGGTTAAAGAAATGTTTAGCATCATGTGTTTGTGGTTTGTGATTTTTCAAACTATGGACATACAAAACTAAATATGACAAGCAAAAATACTGACTACTAAAAAAAATGTTTGCAAGTATTATGCTTGAAAAGTTAGATAAGAAAAAAATACACAAATATAATAATTACAGATAAACGCAGCTTAAACATCGAAAAACATTTTGGGGCCAAAGTAAAGGCAAAAGGGAATGTAAAATCCTTAATCCTAAAATGCTTAACAGTACTTTTTGACTTTGAATATTTTGGTGCTCTTTTTTATCTCTATCTAAAGTCAGTGTCATTAAACACTAGAGGTTGTCAAACAAAGGAAAAGAAGTCTAGGGAGGGGAGGGAGAGCGAGCTAGAGAGATGCAGAGAACGAGGGGTGAAGAGACAGACAACAAAAACTTTGAAAAGTAATCAAACCCGTTAGACAAGTTCCCCCCTCCCTGCAAGTTTCCAAGTTCACCTCTGAGTAAAAAAAAAAACAAAACATGAAACTCTGAGCCACACTGACAGCTTCAATAGACAGTCTCATAGATTTGCATACCTATGCATTAAGACGGTGACAACACAATCAGCACTTTTGACATTTCCTGAATTGATTTAGGAGAACTCTCAGGACAAGGTCAAAAGCTAGCAATTAACATGGGCTAAATCCATGTGGACGTTTCTGACATTGTAAGTCAACTCATTTTGTTACATAAAGAACACCCACAGCCACCATCAAGGTGTGTTTTGCCCCTACTCTGACCTCGCAGATATATTGTCATGGTACAAAATGTACTGCTGGCAACTTATGTATTTTACCTTGTTTCTTTTTCCTGTTGGTGGCAAACTCTGACTTCCTGAGAGTGCTTGGTGCTGTCTTCCTATAGAAGCTGTTCCTGTCCAGTGAACCCACGTAAACAGGCTTTCGTGTGTGGCCATGACCTTCCACATCCAGTTTTTCTGAACCCCGGCGATCGCTGTATTGGTCCTTTTGGTCATGAGTAAGTTTAACAGGATCCTCATATGACCTTCTCTCCTTCAGTGTCTGCTTGTGGTAAACATCATTTTCCCATTCCTTGCAGTGTCTTTCACTGCTGTGGTCAAAACTGTAACCGTCTTGTTTCTGTTCAAATGAATTTGACCTTAGATCTCTGTAACGCTCCCTGGTTTTCTGGTCATACTGATCGCTCTCACAACCCTTGTCTTCATAGCAGTCTTTAACGCCACTATCATAACGTTCATCTTTCCAGTAGTTTCCAACTTCCTTTTCTCTGCAATTATACTGATCTCCCTCTCTGTATTTATAGGAGTCTCTTTCCTTAAGTTCATAGCGATCCCTCGGTTCAGACTGGCTATTTTCTCTGTAATCATACCGGTCTCTTGGTTTGGGGTCATAGTGGTTATCTTTTTTACGTTCGTACAATTCCTTGTCATCTAGTTTAGAGAGTTTTCTTTCAACTGTCTTTTCCCTACTGTCACAGTAGTCATCTTTCCTAAAGTCACTGCAGATCTTCACCTTTTCATTGTAGTCACAGTTATCTCCTTTTCTTTGTACATACCGTTCATAGTCTCTTCGATCAAGTGAGTCTCTTTCTCTATGCTGGTAGCTCTCGCCTCTCCTACGGCCTTCCTCACAGTGGCTACGGTCATAGCGGTCCCCTTTTCTGTCATCACTCTGCTCTTTCTCTCTACGATCATAGCGCTCATACTGGTAATTGTCTCTGGCATCATAATGGTCTACTTCTCTATATTTGTACCGGTCATTTTTCCTTTTGTTGTAGTGTTCTTGATGTTTACTGTCATAGTGTTTGTCTCTGCGGTTATAACGGTCATACTTATCCAGCTCTTTGTGGTCATAGTAATCCTGGCCCCTGCGGTCTGCATCTCTGTATTTATCTAGCTGCTTATCATAGTTGTCTCGGTTTTCATGGCCAAAACTGTACCCATAACGATCTCTGCGACTATAAGGTTCTTTTCCCTCAAAGTACTCGTCTGATTCCCAAGAGTGGTACCGGGTCACATAATCAGGACGTTCCTTACTCCTTGGGCTATGTGCAAAGTCTCTGTCTCCAGAGTAATCCAGTTCTTCTCGATGTTGGTAGAAACAGTGATTGGTGGTAGATTCCTGTGGCATCCTTGGCTCCTGATACACTGCTTCTGGTGACTGATAAAAGAATTGTTGCGGAGGGACTTCTTGGTAAGGGATCTTGTCCCAGTCCTCGTATTCCCAGCATTGTTGACGGTACCCATTGGCTTGTCCGAGGTAGGCTTGGTGCTCCCAGTGTCCCGGTACAGGTCTGAAGTCCTGTGGGCACATGATTGGCTGCTGCTGAAGTTGTTGCTGCTGTTGAAAATGCAGCATTTGCATGCATCTCTCCTTCTCCCAGCCTTCACTCACCAACTCTTCCACGCTCTTACCTCTCTTGGGAGGAGGCCTCTTGAAGTCCCACGGCACTGGGGCAAATGACATAGGGTGTCCTAGGGCCACTTGTCCCTTCATGGCTGTGAGAGTCCACAAACAGGGTAAGCTCTATTAGCTTCCCCAGATTTCACATTCCAGGTCCAGATGTAGAGGACTCCACCTGTCATGCATGCTCAAAACTCTTGTTCTCGTTCTAACTCTCTTTCTCTGACGGCTGACTGAACAGGACTGTCTGGTTCAGACCTGAGAAACTCAATCTCTCTCTCTCTCACTCTGATTCTCTCTCCGCCTACCCAGCCAATAGGAGAAAGAGAGGGAAGGAGGTGGGGGAGGGACGAGGCAACAACAGAGACTTGGCAAAGGGGAGGCATTTAGGGTTAATCATTGAACGTAGTCACATGAATGGATTACAGGGAGACTGTGATTGGCTGGAGTCTCTGTTTGCACGAAAACACAGGCAGGACTTCCCAAAAGAGGAGGGAGCATTATCCTCTTTCATTCCACAAACTTCTTTGAGATGTTTTTAAACTTGGCATTAGGTCAAGCAAAGCTGACTCTGCCTCTGCCTCTTAAGGTCTCTTTTAGGCAGTTGTGGAACTAATAACAGGTATATTGAAGCTGTAGCTATTTTACAGTGTTTGCTTGTGTTTTCAAGTCTAGCAGGTGTATGCTTACAGAAATAACCTGACACACTGAATATTCTGTCAAAAGCAGGGTCAAAGCCTTATCTGTTCTAACTTGCTCATCATACGTATTTTAGAGAAACAAGGTTCCCATTAATTTCCTAATCTACTTTCATGTTTCAACAAGTATAAAGTTGGACAGAAGCCGATTATTTCAGAGAGCACTGTTCACTGCAGTGCCTGCATACTTCACAATGAGCCATTGTTAAATGCCGCCCCTGGTTTCACAGGCTAGAGCATCTTTTCATGCAAAGAAGAAAAAAAATGCTATTCATTCACATCAGTATAGTATATCACTCCCCTCTACAAAAAGACAAAACAGTGCACAGTACTCTGATTTCAGCACACAGAACTGAGAATCAGCCACTGAACACAAACCCTAGTAATGTGAAAACATGGTAAATAGAGAACAAGAAAGTGGCTTAAGGTGTTTTGCTACAAGTATTTATTGGATTAAAATGCACAATATCGCACAAGCTAAAACTGAAAGCAGAGTGAGAATAATAGATTTTGCAGCCCTGCTTGCTTGCCCTGTCTACCTTATTAACTCTGGTATTTTGATAATCAGTGGTTAAGATCTCCCATTTCTTTACATGGGGCAGACCGAAACTGAGTGCATGTTTTTTTTGTTCACTTCAGGGACATCAGGAGCAACATTCCTCGTGTAATGGAGTTGTTTAACTTTGTTTACACAAGTACAACCCTTTGAAACAGCACTGAACTTACTTTCAAACATGGTGCACCTGGTGGCGTATGTCAAAAAACACATCTAAAATTTGCCAAACCTTATTAAATATTGTAGCTATATTAAATATTAATAGCTAAAAGAAGAGAGTCAATCCGAAGACACAAAGTGGTACTGAAAAAATAGTGTCCTTAGGGAGTTTTAAACATCACTCTGTAGTTAATGGCCCTTAATGTCCTGTGATGGGAGGGCGGTGGGGGGAATGTGTGAAAGACAAGCTTGTGGATTAGAAGTATTCGAAACACGCACTGTTCCTCAATGTGTTCTAGTTTCATACATTTTGATTAGTTCAAAACTCTCAGAGAACACAAGAAGACCCAAAAGGTAATTACAGCAACGAATGCTCATGACAAATATGAGGACACAGGTCTCGCATGCTATTCCTTTCATCTCTGTTATTATAATAGCAGTCCATCCAATCGCTCAGCCTTTCTAGCAGGCGATGGGATCGTGCAGCTCCTTGAAGAGCATTCTGTAAACCTGAATAGGCTTTCATGCATGAGACGGGGACAGAAAAGCTGGGAGGAGGAGATTAGATCCAGTACACAAATGAGCTCTTGATGCTTTTTATGAGCACACAAACAGATCCCAATTAGAACAAGGCCTGTGGACGGAGAAAAAGAGCTAGGACACTCACTCACAAATACACATAAATGGGCCTGTCAGAACCAAAATCACAACTCTGCCTCCCTTTTAACAATCTGATTATGGAAAGAACTGTTCCCAGAAAGAGAATAGCATATGAGAATTATGAGAACCTGTGGGTCTGATAAAGACAAACATTTTTAAAACAGCTTCAAAACTGCCTTCAACTCTTTCTTTCTTTCTTTTTCTTTCTTTCGTTCTTTCGTTCTTTCTTTCTTTCTTTCTTTCTTTCTTTCTTTCTTTCTTTCTTTCTTTCTTTCTTTCTTTCTTTTCCACAAGAGACGACTACAAAAAAAAAATATATATATATATATACATATATATATATATATATATATATATATATATATATATATATATATATCCTCCCTCCTGTACAAAACTGCTGTTCACAAGCACGGCTCCATGGCTGATAGGCTCTTGAGTTACTCCTTGCACTTTAACAATAAATAACCATTGTTTCTACCCTCCCTGCTGAGAAACACACCCTGTTATGATAAATGTGGACACAACACACACACCTACTTAAAAAGAGAAAGAGAAGCGCATGGAGAAATGAGGCGACTTACACTATTGTGACACATTATGACTCAATTCCATACTTTGTAAGCATTATACATCAAAATAATTGGGAATTCTGGGAACTAATTATCTGTGTACAGCATACTGTAAAAACACAAACACACTATAAAAATACACAATTATTTTGATTAGCTAGGACAAAAATTGTAAATTTAGTTAAAAAGAAAATCTAAAAGAGGCAAGAAGAATAGTTAAAAGAAAATAAATACATTTTAAATTTAAGTTGATTCAACATCACACATTGTTCCTCAGATCCATTGTTGCTCAGTTTTTCCAAGACATATTGGCGTTACAGAAAACAAGTGGTATTCACCAAGACTTTGGCAGTGCACCAAACCAAAGACATGCATCACTGTGCCTGATAATCACTTCTGGAGAGCTACTGATAAAGCTCCATTGTTTTAAAATGTCCCTATCATCAAATCCATAACCCGATCCAAGTCTTAAACAGAATTCCTTGTCTGTGCCTAGCAAGCAGGTTACACTTATCAAGCAAGATGTGTACACAGCTGTGTGCAAACGGAGTATGCGACACACATAATGGTGTCACATGCTGTGAACACAAAAACACATAAAGCAAGAAAATACAATGCTTTGGCTATGAAATAGTGACACAAAAAAGGAAACATAAATTCCTTTTAGAACTCTGTAACAACAAATGCTAAGAGATATAACCCTCCTCTCCTCTCAGCTTAAGTCTTACCTGGTGCATGTGTGGTTCTTGTTCTAAGAACATGGCCAAAAATGGCTGTGAGACGCACCACAGGCTGCAACAGAGACCTCCAAAGTCTGGCTCTGAAAATACTACTGCCCATTATTTCCAAAGAGGCTCAACTACTATATGTCATCCACTACTTCACTAAAAAACAGGAGCAGAACCGAGATATGGATAGAGTAAATGGGCATGCAGAGAGAAATGTAGAGATAGACAGCAAGAGAAAGAGAGAAACAGTTGTGTAAAGAGGCCACACTTACTATAGGTTCAGAATGTATTTCATATGTATGTGGGGAAAAATGTAGCCAGCATGACCAGGATTCCACACATAGGTAATATACAGTACCGATGTTAATGAAATAATAAGGTGATACCTTTTAAATTATAACTACTTACAAGATCTGGCTCTTAGAGCTCACAAAATGTTATACTGTATAGTGAATCATGTGCACAATGCCTTATATCAGACTTTCGCAACTGTTGTGCAAAGACATGATATTCCCAGTGCCAGTGTTTATTGATATTATACACTCTGAGAAACAACAAGGTGGTTTCTATCTTATATTTTAGGATATCATTGGTTCAGCCCTATGCACGGGTGTGTTGTTCTCCTTGGTTATGTGTAAAGGTCAAGCAGAGACCTTCTGTGAAAAACTGCTGAATAACACAACAGCGTTGAGAGAGGGTTACAAGGAAGGAGGCTTATAAATTCTTCTTTAAGATCATAATAGTTGACAATAACTTTAAAAAGATGTTGGCAAACCAGCCAATGTATATTGATATAGACTGACTTCATAGGAAACAATTATGTTGACACACACAAGTTGTGGGGAATTTTAACATAAATGAACATAAGTTCTGTGTATCGACACACCCATTACGGTGAACTTTGTCTTGCATGACGGTTTCAAAGCCATATCGAAATCATTCATCAGTAACAACCAATAACATATAAGATGTAATTTGACCTCAAAAGAAGATAGTGGATGAATATTGTAAGGAAATCTAGGACTAACGACTATTCAAATCAAACTAATGCATGGCTGAATACACTGGCCAGCAGACAGGTTCTTTTCTATGACTGTTTTGAGCTGTTGATCTCTTTTGTCAGAGAGTGTGAGCAGCATAAAACAAATAAGAGTGGCTTATGTAGGAACACTAAGTCTCAGGGAATTTATTTGAGGTTTTTTACAGAAATAGCCAATAAAGCAAATAAATTGGTTCCACCTATTTTTATCTAGTAATAAATGCAACTGCTAGGTGTCATTGTGTCATCGTGCCATTGCGCAATCTACAGGAAACAATAATTCACACAGGTACAATGTACATAACAGCCATTCATTAAGTGAGAAACATACAGCATAATTATTTATAATAAATAAATAAATACATAATAATTAAGATTAAGTGCCATTATTATTATTATTATTATTATTATTATTATGTTTGTCACTAACTAATAATTAGTTCCAATGATTATTACTGTCAAATAATAAAACAATTATTAGTTAGTGAGAAACAGGCAGAACTATAATAATAACTTGAACAACAATAATTAAATGCTGCATGTATCATGAATGACGACAAATGAACGAATATCAGGGCTGCGTTTCCCAAAAGCATCGTAAGCCTAAGTTGATCGTAAAAACGATCGTACAAATGATCTTAATATTATGTTCTGTTTCCCAAAAGCATCGTAACTTAAGTAGCACTTCAAAATCTTCGTAAAACTACGAGTGCTCTGGAGTAATCGTACATCCCAAGTGCATCGCAAGAGACAGAGTTATGAGGTCACCTGCAGACAACCGGCAGATTACACTTTTATCTACTGTAGATTCAATAGATTAATCTGCAATGCAAGTATAATATATAGGTTTTGATCGTACACTTTGTTGTACTCGTGTTTTGTTTAAATGAATAAATTAAATAATTAAAAAGGGAAGTCTATCCATATAAACTTGTCTTGATTTCTAATCCACAACAAATGACGATTATTAGGTTAAACGTTCAGAATACGATTCCATATAAGGTTATATTTCAGCACTTCGCGAATGGATAGCGACGCTTAAGTAGCACGTAGAGCGCGTTCTCGTGTGTTAATGTTAAGTGCATTTTTGGGAAACGCACGTGGAATTGCTGCGAGCGTTCGTAACCTTGCACGTAGAGAGCTAAGCTAAGAGCTAAGATACATCGTTCATCGGGAAACCCGGCCCTGATCAGTTGTAAAAGCACAATCTACTGATGTGAGAATAAAGAGAGGAATAAAGACTACCTTGCAGCTGCTGCTGCTCCAGGGTTAGTGTCTCCATGGTGTAGGTGCAGAATTCCAGATTCTCCAGAGCCTGTTGTCTCGAAGTCTCATCCTGCTCCTCTTCCAGCATGGCCTGCAGCTCCTGGGCTGTGTGAGAATACATATCAATGTCTCTTTCCACCTCCTCCAACCTCAGGAGTAGCCTGTATTGCTCCTGCTCCCTCTCTCCTCTCTCTCTCCCTCTCTTTCTCTGTCTCCAGAGCATCCTCTACCTCTTCCA
The DNA here is from genome assembly GCA_030378365.1 of Hybognathus amarus. NCBI lineage: Eukaryota > Metazoa > Chordata > Actinopteri > Cypriniformes > Leuciscidae > Hybognathus > Hybognathus amarus. The sequence continues at coordinate 1,030,205 of JAQIUQ010003778.1, forward strand.
CCTCTTCAACAGTCTCTTCTTCTTCTGGCGAGTTATAAAATGGATTGGAAGTGGATGGAGCGGGGTGGGACGTCACAGCATTGGTGCGTGGACATGGAGGAGGTGGTCGTGGTGCCAACGTGCGGGTCTGTAAGGCTGAGGAGCAACACGACCATTGGCCTGAGGACAATGCAAGTTGGTAGGTCCTGGTGGCCTGAGGACCCGAGGTCGAGGAGGAGGTGGGCGTAGCATTCTCCGTCTCTCCAAAGAGGAGGATGCAGAGCCAGATGGAGAGGAAGTGGCAGGCAACAGATGTTCCATCGAAGAGTGGGAGGAGCCACGGATTATGTCATTCTCATTGCTGTAGTCCATAATGGAGAAGTGACGGGAAATTTTGTTGCCCCATCCACCACTAACCTCCTCCCATCGGCTCTGTTCCGTTGCTCCGTTGCCATGACCCGGCAAGCTCCTTTCGAACTCTATCAGTTGCTGAGAAAGCTTGGCTTCAAGTTCCCCAGATGACAGATCCAAAATCCCCATCGTCTGAGATGTCGGTAACCCGTTTGAACCCTGTCCTTGAGACCATGCCCAGTGGTCGCTGCGGCCACCGGATATTAGATCCGCATCGTTGACACTTGCGTGTCGAGTTAGCTTTTTCTGCCTGTTCTTCTCAGCAGAGGTTTTACTGCTGAAGGGATTTCTGCTGTCATGAGAGGCATAGCTACCATTGTTTCTTGTCCAAGTGAAACTAGGTGAGGATCTAGAGGGAGGATTAAGACTCTGGTTCCTTGTGATGGGTGCAGGGGGAGGTTCTCGTAAACTGGTGTGAGAACCGTTGCTGTATTGCCGGTTGCTGAGAGCATGAAGACTTGGCCTGGGTGGCAGCTGGGGTCTACCCAGATTGGGCCTGCCCATTTTGGTCCTTCGGACTCCTCTGTGGGCTGAGCTACTTGCTCTGCGGGGTTGCGCTTGAGGGGGTGGTGGTCTCTCTCGACTTCTTTCTTGTGACTGAACCTGTGATTGACTTTGAGTCATTCCTCTCTCTTGAGAACTTTGATCGGAGTGCATGTGGCGCACATGGTCATCCTTTCTTTCCTCTTCCCTGCGCTCAAAGTAATCCAGGTCCCACACTGTGTTATCTTCCTGGGTAGTCCACTCTTGCCTATATTCTGCCACCGAGCGATCATGCTGATCTGAGGTATAATCGGGAGTGTAACATTCTTCTTCTCTCTCGGGTACACTAATTTCACGAATTAAAGTCTCAGTTTGTGGAACGATTTGCAGCTGTCCTTCCATCTTGACAAACCGATGGGGAAAAACTCCTCTTCTGCCATGTATTTGCCCCTCCAACCACCCGTCATCTAGCGTAGCAAGGATACGAATCCTATCACCGACATCAAAGTCTAGCTCACCTGGCTCAAGGGCCCGGAATTCATAAAGTGCAATACCGTATACAGCTCCCTCTTCTTCCTCCTCCTCCTCCTCTTGCTGTTGTTGAGTCTCCATTTCTGGATTTTCCTCACCCCGCTCTTCCTCCTCTCTCTTCTCTTCTTCTTCCATGCTGTAAGCCGGATACTGTTCCAGGGTCTGAAGTTCAGGCTCCTCCAGAGGTGAGCGCAAGTGTCCGAGCAGCTCCACAAATCCCTCAGGGAAAACTCCTGTCCTGCCAGCCAGCTCTCCCTGGAACCAGCCAGGTTCTGGCAGGCCTATGATGGTGATGACATCACCCTCGCGAAAGTCTAGCTCCTCGTCTAGCTGGGCGTGAAGGCTCATGAGGGCCCGTGCCTGGCCCAGTGCGTGTGGGGGGAGCTCAGAGGCCTGGGCGGCTGCACTGCGCTCTGACAGCTGCTTGGAACAGACCAGGAAAGCTCCAGCTCTTTGACGCAAGACACGGGAAGAGCCCACGTGAGCCCCACGCATTATGCCCTCTTATCCACACAGCATCCACACTGCATTCAGCAGCAACTACATCGCCTACAGCAGGAGAGAGAGAACAAGATATTAGTATCCGAATACAAAAGTATGGAGATACCACAAAGTGATAACCAGAACAAGAATAATGGCAATAAATACAATTCCAGTTGTATTTAATGAAACCTCTACATCTTGTTCAGAATGCATTAAGAAAACCTTCATTTCACTGAGGATTGTTTTGTAAACAAGACTGGATTTCCAGACCAATTAATATTAAAGAACGGTGCTGTGCCGACTATATTGGATCGGACAGGAATGGTGCGAATACACAGACTGAGTCGAACATGTATGGGCGAATGTCATTCTGGTTGCCATTTTACAACATTGGACGTTTTCAAAACTGTTTCCTCCTTGTGCACCGACGAGGTAAGTTGAAACTCATTATAATATACAAAACTGTTATCCACTCACAGCAGTGGGCGTTTACTTCCAAGTCTTCAATGCGAGACGCCCATAAAAACCAAGCGTTTTGGAGCTAGGCTCAAAACTAGGGTAGAAATTAGCCTATTACTTATTCATTTTGATGTTTTTGAATGCAAAAACCAAGCGAACGTCATAAGTTGACCTCAGACAACAATATAGTAAAATTTAAAATGCCAGTTCATGATCCCTTTAAAATAAACATATAACATATAAGGGTCTGAGATTGTTTTGTATAATGTGCATTAGTTTTTTTTTTTGGGGGGGGGGGGGTTTGTCACTTAATGATGAATTGACATTAAGGTGAATAAATTATGGCAGGATTTTCATTTTTTTGACAAACTATCCCTTTCTAAGTACATTAATAGTAAATGGAAATGTAACTTTTAGCTGTCTAAGTGTGTTTACACTCATATTCGCAGTAAGGGCAAAATACTTTATTCCCTTATGCTATCCTTGTAAATAGCATTAGAGTTGAATGAAGCTCACCTCTGACCTCAAGTCAGTTTGCATGGCAGTAAAGTCATTGGTGTGGTCAGTTTTAGTAAGCACACACACATACACACACACCAACAGGAGCCAGAATGTCCATTAGAGTCACAGGGGTCACATTCCACACAGATACTCTCTGCCTCCCATTGTGTTTAACTCAAACTAGAACAGCGTATATGATCCCCACTGACACGATAGTGAAAACTAAATTCATCCAGTTGTGTTTTTCACATAAAAATAAAGGAAGTGTGCACTGGACGAATCACAGTTTCCACATTAGATCAGTACTAACTACTACAAACATTAACAGTGTACTCTGCAAAACACCACAAAAAATTGTCCAAGGCAAGCAATGAAAAGAAGAAAAAACATTACAGAAATAAATAAAATAACAGATAAATAATACATAAACATAATTTTATTTTATTTTTGTATACCTGTTGGGATTATGAGTATTTTTTCTCTACACAATATAAGCACACAACTAGTGACATCTAGTGGTGAACTGGGATCACTGGGAACTGGTGAAACTGAATATATAGTGCTTTAAATCTGGAAACTCTGATGATATAAGCTTAATAATATACCATAAAAATGATATATCAGGAAAAAAACAGATCTATAAATCAGAGCCTCCATTTTTAATTCAATATAGCTAAAACAGCAAACAGAGGACCTAAACCACTAAATCCCCTCCTAACAATGTGTTCAGTGGCTACAGTAGAGGTGATGTACAATCTAGGGCTCTACTGTCTACTATAAAAAGAAAGTGTACCTCTGATATATGACATTATGCCACTCTGAGTAAGCAGAACTTATGCTGAAGGAAAGAGAAAATAGAAGTACAAAGGGATTTAAGAGTCAACTACCTAACGGTCACCTAACGGCTACCTACATCAATCTATGTATGTTACATACACACTTTACACACTTCTTTGTTAAAGCAATAACTGGTTCAAAGATGAAAATTCTGTAATCATTAGAAAAAATTACTGTTCCAAACCTGTATGATTATCTTTCTTCTGTGAAGAAACAAGTCTTCTGAAACCACATGATAGCTTTTTGTGAGGGAATGATTTAAGATATTATTGATATAGTTTTTTTTTTTGCAGAAAAAAATTGCAGAATGTCTAAAGATTCATGATTAGGACTCCATTATGTCTTTGAATTTTTCTGTGAATAAAGAAAGTCATACAGGTTTGGAATTACATGAGGGTGAGTAAATAATGCCTTTAATGATCGGTGAGTAAAAGTGGAGTAAACATCAGCATAATTTATCATTTTTCACTGCTTTGTGGTGATATAGTATAAACATTCCTTATATTAAGAATGGCATCAAAATAAATGTATTTAAATAACACCAGTTAAACTTAATGAACCTGGACAAAAACTCAGGGTAAAATATATGTACTAAGGGTAAAATATATGTACCTCTCTTTCAGTGGTAAGTTAACAGCTTCCACAGAGTTGAAGTCATTGATGCACACATACAGATTCTCGCCTGTCTTGGTGCTTGGGATTACAACAGGTTCCACAAAAGTGCTGGGAAACTGGCCTGAGGGCAGAGAGAATGAAAAAGATATCAACACCAGTGTGAAAGGAAGACTACATGCATTGGAATTCCTTTACTGTGACTTTACCTGTGACTCCATCTTTGATTCCAAGCAGCCAAAATTCATCAACAACACTGAGCACTTCAATGACCTCTCCAGTAAACAGAGGGAGCTCCTCAGAGACGCTGGGGAGGAACTCAAACACAGCACGCACCACCGATCCAGCCTCCATGTTCACTCATCACCTGAGCATCACAAACAAAAGAGAGAAGAATCAAACATGACACCTATACAACAATAAAAATACATTGTTGGTTTGGTTTTGCAATGTATTTATCAGTTGGATGCCTTTTCCTTATTAAGAGGAAAAAGCACTCATTCTGAAGTGATGAGCTCAAAACATGAGGTCAGGCCAGATGTTTGGAAACCAAGAATCCTTAATTATGAGCATCTAGGGAATACCAAACAATCTATTTGCTTTTGTCATATTAGCTTCCTAAATGAGCAAGGCATTGAAAATTATTAAACTTTAAGATTTGTTTTAGAAATACATAGTTACAGAAACTCTTTATTTTCTCATTAAATATCTTGCTTAACACTAATAAAGTAAAAAGTGTTGTGAATGTCATTTCACATTGACTTTCTCTGTTCTCAGCTGTAAGTTTAATGTTTGAATTGAATGAGATAGACAGATGCTGTATAGTAAAGGCAGTAATTCAACGTAAGGAGTGTATTCTGATTCATGAACAAATAATGCTTAAGTGCTGAATCTTTTATTGAATCATTCAAATTGATTTACAGACCTAAGATTACCAGTTTGAATCAATCTGATAAATCCTAACCTGAATTAATTAACTGATTCATTCAGAGTGGTTACTGAATCAACATCTGACTTACTGCAAGTTATTCCAAGTGACTTTTTTTTCTGTAATGTAGAAAAAAAAGAGAAAAAAACATACTTTTCAACAGTTCAGGGTTTTCTGAAAGATATTAAAACTTAATCAGCATGGAGGTATTAAAATTATCAAAAGTGTTAGTAAAGTTTCATATTTTTCAAATAAATGATGTTCTTTTATAATCCTGGAAAAATGATCATGCTTTGTATCAAAAATATTCAGCAGCACAAGTGTTTTCAACTGATAATAAAATGCTTCCTGAGCACAAAATCAGCATATTAGAATAGAATGATTTGTTAAGGATCATGTGACACTTGAGTAATGCTGCTGGGAATTCAGAAGGAATAAATTACACTTTATATTAATATTAAAAACATATTTTTAATTTTTAATTGTATTTATTTTTATAATTTTTAATTTTGTTTTTAATTGTATTTTCAATTGTATACATTCACTTTGTATACTGTTATTCCAGTATTTTTGCTTAAATTAAATGCAGCCTTAAATGAGAGAAAGAGAAGACTTGTTTCAATTTTTTTCAAAATTGTTTCAAAAACATTTAGAAAAGAACATCCCAAAACATTTGAATGGTAGTGAATAATGTGCCCTCTGTGTATATCTCCTAACTCTTTTACACATTTGCTCATTTAATAGCATCTCTACGCACAAACAGAGATGATGGCAACAATCTAGCACAAGTAAAAGTTCTGATAAATGGCTCAAACCTCTCTAACATTGTCACTGAGCGATTCTCATTGTTAAGCCCTGATGAGATTGACTAAATAAATGTATATTTGAACGCTGAAGAAACAGTGAGACTGATTTCAGCTCTCTCTAGGACAACTTGAAAACTTTAAATCTGTTTATACGCCCTCTAAAACACATTAAGTCAATCACGTGAGACCAATAATAGGGTGGAGGCCTTGTGTAGTCCAAAGTTTTAGTCATGAAGTTCTGTGTGCATGAAGTACACAAGTATACAATATGAATTTGCCTGAGCATTTGAACATTTTTATGTTTATGCTAGAATAGGAAACTAAATATTGACAGTCGTCCTCCATGACTAACAAATAGAGATTGGTCTAGCCAACTAATGAAGCCAATCCCAACTGAATGGAGAATTAAGTACCACTGTGAGAGTGTGAATACGAGAGAGACAGAATGATAAAGAGAGCTGAAACGCACATGTTTAAGAAGCTCAAAGAGCTCTCTGTCTGCTGTGTGTGTGTGAGAGAGTGTCTCTCTCTCTCTCGGGACCTCTCAAATGTCGGGATCAGGGGTAACAGGTGACCCGACTGGGAGGTGACAAGGGTCACAGCAAGAGTCATGTAGTTGCCAGGTGAAAGAGCATCTGAAAGTAACATTTTGTCCTTGTGTTTATCATATATGATTGTGATTAAACTATAAAATGTGCCTTCATACTATAATACTGCCTATTAAGTCACAGATGGAATGGGAAGAGGCGGCAGCTGCTTTTGATTTTAGACACAGCCAATGTGTGTCAGCTACAGAAAGAATGCACTGATGTAACTCACGTATTTGAGGGAGAATCAAAACTTTAGGCCTCACGAGAGAGAAAGTGAAAAAAAACTAAATACCCTTAACATCACTGAGGGTGTTGAAATACCCATTATAAAACACATAGGAACTGTTGGATTACACATACATGCATTGTTCCTCTAGACTAGAAGATTCAAAGTGCTTGTTGCTTTCACAAGGCAAAATAAGTGAAACCAGAACACTAATAGGGTAAAATGATTTCAGGAATTTTGCATTTTACCCTCAAAGTGCTGCTCTGTAGTTCTGATCAACACATGGGGGAAACCCTCTGAAACAATGGAAAATCAGAGGCTTGTTGACTAAGAAATGGATTCCAGTCATCATTAGTCACATTCTCTGTGCACTACTTTAATAAGCAGACTGAATAAGTTGCTGTCAATGAAGGAAGAACAAACATGAACATGTTCAGACACGGGAGCTAAGCCACAGGCTTGGTTGTGTGCATGCTTGTGTGTGAGTAACAGCATTTCTCTTTGCATTGAGATCTTTTGGTGGGGAAAAAAACTGGGAGATCCCAGTGCAAGAATCCAATGAGTTCTGATATTTCCAGCTGACGAGTCAGTTCATGAGTCATTTTGTCTGAGCATCAGGCATAGAACTGACAGGAGCTTACAGTCTACCTGTACACCCCTCACATATCAGCAAACTTTTTAGTATATCTTCTCAATGGACAATACTAAAGAAATTAAACTTGGATGGATTTTAGAGTAGTCAATGTGCTTCTTGTATAGCAGTACATAATAACTGTCCTCTGAAAATAACTCAACATACAGCCATTATTGTCAAAATAGCTGGGAACAAAAGTGTGTACACCCTAAGTGAAAATAATGTCGTTTAACCATGCAAAGCCACATGAACTATTCATCATTTTCATGTTTTTGTCTGCTTGACAGGACCATATAAATTTGTGTATCTTGTATTATAGCAGTTAAAATAAGTGCTTTGAGTACAATTCTCTCATGCTGACCACTGGATGTTCAACATGGCACCTCATGGCAACAAACTCACTAAGGATTTGAGAATTAGAATGGTTGCTCTACATAAAGTTGACCTAAGCTATAAGAAGATTGGTAACACCCTGAAACAGAGTTACAGTAATGGCCAGGGTCATACAGAGGTTTTGTATGTCAGGTGCAGAAGCTGGCTTTAAAAAACAGATGCATGAGTCCTGCCAGCATTGATTTAGAGGTTGCAGAAGCTGAAGGTCAGCTTGTCTGTGCTCAGACTTTACACTGCACACTGAAACAAGTCAGTTTGCATGGCCGTCATCCCAGAAGGAAGCCTCTTCTGTGGCTGGCTTACAAGAAAGCCCGCAAACAGTTTGCTGAAAGCAACCTGTCCAAGAGCATGAATTAATGGAACCATGTCCTGTGGTCTGATGAGACTAAAATAAACTTGTGTGGCTCAGATGGTGTCCAGCAAGTGTGGTGATGCCCTGGTAAGTACTACCAAATAAAACTGTATCTTGCCTACAGTGGTAGCATCATGGTCTGGGGCTGCATAAGTGCTGATGGTACTGGGGAGCTGAGCTTCATTGAGGGAAACATGGCTTCCAATATGTACTGTGACATTCTGAAGCATAACATGATGCCCTCCCTTCTGAAACTGGGCCGAACGGCATGATAACGACCCCAAACACACCGCCAAGATGACAACTGCCTTGCTGAGGAAGCTGACAGTGTTTCCCCTAGCATTGTTTTGGAGGGGGCAATTGTACATTTTTTGAGGAATAAATAGAAAGCAGTTCAGTACACTTGAAATCTAATCACAATGTAGACTAGTGTGTGTGAATATTAAACTACAAAGACTATTTAAATACAGATCTTGCATGTTCTGTGTGACTGAATGGTGTAGCCGACGCAGTTTCATTTACACACACTGAAGCACGTGTGATGCTTGCGCTGTATTTTTGCCTATGAAGACACAAATGCATGAACTTCCTCTCCAGGCTCTAGATCCACACCGAAAGTCACTTCATAATTATTTAACCACTTTATTTGAAAAAACTATAAACAGAAACACACAGAAACTCAAAAGGTCTTCACAGCAACCCGTCAAAATAAAAGCTTGGTTTAACTTGACAGAAATATATTACTGTTGTACAGTAGAATATGTCCAAATGTAATAATACTAACTCTAATCCAATTAAATCATTATCAAAACTTAATATTTGAAGGAATAATACAATTTTTCTTCCATGTTTTAATTTTAACAGTGAAGCTCATTGTGCAGCACTTTAATTGACAAAAAGTTTATTTAATTTCATATAATTATAATCTGATGATAAATGATCCAATTTGGGTTGAATGTAAAAACACAACACAGATATAGTGTGAAATTGTTTTCATAGATTTTTTTAAAATGTTGTATAAGTTTAATGATTCATAATACATGATTTCAATTAATTAGACATGCTTTTTGATTATTAAAATATTTACACCACATATCCGTAACACGCCCGCTCCGCAACACAGGCAGTCCACCCTCTCCTCAAAAAAATAAAATAAAAATAAAATCCAAGGGGAAACACTGGCTGAAGAAACATTCTATGTGGCAATAACTAGTGATAACAGAGGCAGGTTGAAGCAGAACATACCCCACCTATCTTTAGGAATTAGTGTAGAAACAGGGCCCACAATTATTACCAAAACTATCTCAACTGTGGCAAATAATGCATACAAAATACAAAGACATTACCATTATGCTTCCAGAGCATTTAATGAAGAGAACTTCGGTAACTTGCATTTAACATTTACAATTTGAATAACTTAAATTTGGTTAAATATTAAATATTTTACCTTACAGTTCCTTGTGCCTAAGGACAACAAACTTTTATTTTTACAGATGTATCTGTAGTGATTTAATCAAAAGCCAAGACTGAAGGACACTCTCCCACACAAAGCATACAGCAGAAACAACCAGACATATGGTCCTTCTGGGAGGTGAGTAGACTGACTAAGCCAGATTAGTACTCTCACCTCAAAATCAGGTGCAAAACATTGTACACACAAACAACAAGTCGCTTCATCAAACTTTTAACGTACCCTAAAAGTTCAAATCTGAGTTTTGTCCAATTTTAATTCGTTGTTTCTAACATACAGCATAAATCAGCTGAATCCAATAACTCAATGATTGCATGTTTATCTTGGCTACAGCCGGAACACTTGAATGCATCACCCTGCCCAGATTACATTTTTCATGCCTGATTTATTATGAATCTATACCATTATTTTGTCTTTTAAAATAAAACATTAAAAATGTAAATACATGGTTTTAAATGCTTCAAGTGAATCACAACATTATAATGTGCATGCACATCTTGCTGTTTCCAAACAGTGTTTTTTATATGATATCCCAAAATGTGCATTAATATAGGTGGATGGAAACATGGCGCTAAGAGACGGCTCACTTGAATTTTAAGGTCAAGTGAACATGAAAAAAAAATGATGAGCAAATCTCAAGCAAGCTAATAAATAAGGATGAATGAACAAAGCCAACTAGTGAAAGAGAGAGAGGGTCTCTCTCTTTGTCTGTATTTGTGTGTGAATAAGACTTGGCACTGGAGTGATGGTGGTGGTAAATCGACAGACAGCTTTGTAAACACTCACAGTCTTTCAAAGGGTCACACACACACACAAACAGCTGGCATTTAGACAAAGCAGCAACTGTGCATCAGATGAAAGATTTAGCATTGAGGACGAATGTGACGTAATATCACTAGCTGCATTATGGGTCGTTATAATCGGATTGTAATCAGACTATAAGCGGGGTAAAAAAATAGGTAAGTCCATTAGAAATATTAAGTCTTAATATTTCATATATAGTATATAGTATAGCTCTTCTAAAACAACAAAAAAGCATAAAATAATAGTTATGCACGAAACAGCAGGAAACTATATTAAGTGCATGCGTGCATGTAAAAAAAAGAAAAAAATTAACTCCAATTTTAAGCTTGTGACATAAAAGCGGCAAACGCACCATCAACCAGACCACATTATATAGTGTGTTCATGTAAACACTATGTTCGGATTCATCAATCGGAATTTATTAATTCCAATTCAACAAAAGGTGTCCATGTAAACGTGGCTACTGTTGGATATCTGACTGTGTTTGTGCCAAGTCACAAATGCATTTATTATTTGAAAGGCTGCCTTCACAATAGATCACACCTACACAATAAAATGCATTTATCATTGCTGCTCATTTCTGGATGAACTGACTTCAGTTTATCCATATAGCAACATTTTATTTTGACATTAAACATTAAATATACTCTGATTGGCTGTGATTTAGTTGTGTCCAGGGCTTGATATTAACACCCGCCAAATGTGGGTGGATTTCAGCAGGGACATGCAACGCAGTCACTCCTACTAGCCACTTAGGTGGGTTGAATGTATATATATAATGCATATATAATAATGTACAATATAATGTTGTGAAAATATCAATTTTCCATACGACTTTTCCGAGTTGACATACAAACCCGCCTCCCCTCAATCACTCGTTTCATTTGCTCTGGATGAATATTGTTGGTGAAACGGCTTGATTTCTTCATGGGATTTCACATACTGCATATCATTTTACTCATTCCCGCAGATTTTGTGCTCACATCCGAAGTGCATGTGCATAAAGCCGTCTCATACTAAATTGATATTTCTTTGACTGCTTATTGCGCTTAAACAGTCAAATACACACAAAATAACGTCACAATGCCGATCTTGGCTGATGTTGGGTGGTATACCAGTACTGAGAAAATGTCAGATTGATCTCAAATACAATATCATGATTTTGCTAATTTGGGTACTCATGCTGCTTTGAATGAGTACCGAATAGTACCGGAAAAAAAGTACCGAAAAAGTACCAAAAAGTACCGAAATTGAATTTTCTTTGACTGCTTATTCCGCTTAAACAGTCAAATACACACAAAATAACGTCACAATGCCGATCTTGGCTGATGTTGGGTGGTATACCAGTACTGGGAAAATGTCGGCTGATCTCAAATACAAAATCATGATTTTGCTCATTTTGGTACTCATGCTGCTTTCCGAAGTTCACTGCTAGGTAGCAGTGTGCCACCCAAACTGACATGAAACCAACAAATGTGACAACATAGAGGAACAAAATCGATAAAGCAGTTCAATCTCACTCAAAATGCCAAAAACTAATTAATAAAAAGGTCAAGTGAAATTCGAAATTACAGACGGCTTGTGTGTGCGTTATTGGTGTGAGCGCAAAGAACCATCTCTCAAAGAGATCAAAACTACATTACTACATACTATAGTATATAAAATCGGATTGGATGTTCAAATTGGAAGGTGTAAAAAGATGTGGGCAAGTGATTTCTGTCAGCTGTCTGGAAAAACAAGCAAAAGTATTGTAGCTAGAGTTGTAGAAAATACCAACTTCAGTACCGTGTCGATACCAGCTCTTCTCTCTAGCATTTTGAGCGCTATTGAACCGTTTTTTAAACACATCTGATTGGCCACTGTGTTGACGCTCTCAACATATATGTCTCTGATTGGCTACAATGATCAACGCTTCAAAAACATGTTGTCTTTGACGCTCTTTATTTAGTGGCTACACAGATACACACAAGCGTTTTAAAAGGGGCGTTTATAAGTGGATCCAAAGTCAGTTGTGACGCAAAGTCAGGGTACAGTTTAAAACTCCAGCTAAAACATCTGGCACATCTTCGCCCTGCCGTACAGGAATAAATATTTAAAGTTTGCATATCCATCACCCCTTTCCAAACTAATGATAAAGCACATATATAGCCTCTCTGTTCTTTTTCTTTCTGATTTGCTGTAATAAGTTGCTGTGATCCAGCCCTGGATGGAGTCTAAGTGTAAACATCCTTCCCATGGCTAAACGCTAAACAGTCTTCCTCATCCCTCTTCGGATCCAAGACACTCCCCTCAAAACTTTAACCATCCATTTCCTCTTTTTCGATTCTCCTGCAGTGTTCCCTCTCTGGAACCCGATCTGCTGACCGTCTGCTTTTATTTATTAGACAGGTCCGATTTCAGGCCAACAATGGAGGGGGGAGGGGGGTATGCGGGAGGTGGGTCGCTCCCTGCCCCTCTCTGCTTTTGCAAAACACATACAGGCCTGGAAGCTTCTATATTGTGCCACTCTTCTGCCGCTTTTTATATAACTGTTGGGTGTTTACAGCACTGACATTGTGTGAGGCCGTGAGATGCACGCGCCTCCATTTAAATGCATGCATTTTAAAACAGCCCTTGCATGAGGATCATTCTAGATGAAGTCAAATTGATGAGGCTCACTCTTGTCTCAGGACGGTGAAAAATAGGCTACAGTAGATTTGGAACAGATCATGGTTCTGGGAAGTAATAATTTTGCTCGATATCAACAAAAAGCAATAAGGTTAATTAAACTCCAATAAAAGAGAATATCAATTACAGGATGTGGGCTGTAGTCGAAACTGCCAGTCAGTCAATTACTTAGAATTTTAAATAAGTGGTTTGCAAGGCTTTCAAGACAACATAACATCATATGATCAAGAACCAATTCAAGTGAGCCTTCAAGATAAATAACCATGCAAATATTTTCTAACCAATGTAACCAAGCTTTCTCATTAGAATTGTAATCATTAGTTGATAAAAATGACTAAGAAGGCAACTTTTTTCATGGTACAGACAACAAATATGCGGAAAACATTGTGATGGGGAAATCAGACGGTGCCCACATTAAATCTTGGCAGGATTTCCCCTTATTCTGCAAACTACACAAAATTAATCTATTTTTTCAGCTTGGCATACTTTAAACAGGTATTAATTATTAGACACAATACAATCATTTGTTCTTCAACTTCACAGTTCTACATCATGGTTTTGTTTTCTTCTCAGTTTTAAATTATTAGTTCATCAAAAATGACATAATTTAGGAGAAATGATGAAGACCACCATCTATGTTATTTTCCATCCAATTACAATGAACTGAAGCTTTCAAGCATCAAAAAGGATAAAAAAGCATCATGAATGTATTCTTACAATAGCTTTGTGTGAGAAACAGAATAGTAAGAATGACATTCATTACTCAAATATTCTTTTATATAAAAGTAGTAGAAATTTTCCAATTAATGAACAAACAATTTTTTAAGTCAGAACTTTTCAATCCCTTAATATATTCACAAAACTAGTCTGAATGATTTGAGTTCACTGACTCAATAGCCACTTTTCCACCCTCGGGCCAAACGGTTCCACTTGTATTTCCATTTCCATAGGCTAGCCTAGTCCTTTTTTTTTGAAGCTAGAAATCTTATGTCTCTATTCAATGTAACTACATTGAAAGAGCAACTTTTTACTTTTATTTTTTACTTATAAGTCATACAGGCTTGAAATGACACGAGTGTGAACAAATAATAACAGAAGCTTCATTTTGGGGGTACTTTTCGATTTATATCCTGTATACTTTTTTCTACCAATTTTCTTTGTTTATATCAATACTTCTGCTTTGCTTCTCAATAAATAAAGACAGCAAAGCCAAAGCTCTCTCTTTATCTAAACATTCTTATATGGCTTTTTTATTTAAATTTTCGAGAGTACCCTAACTTCCTCATTCCGTTGCTTTCTCTGGGTGCCATGTTTCTAGGCTGACTTAAAAAAATACAAGGGTGGGAGCTGTGTGTCTGGCAGGTCCAAGTGGAGTTTTATGGGGAAATCCAGGGTTCACAAGAGACCATGCATGGGGAACTTTCCCTGCACAAACATTGAATCTTGAGGAGCACAACCCTGGATGGTTGCTATGGAGATCAAAAGTTTTGCAGGCCTGTGCGAGAGAGCACTTTCTAAAAATGTCACATTCTCCCAGACACACCTCCCCCTACAAACACAACCTTGAGAGGCTGTTCTTTGTTTACAGGCTACGGAGAAAACAATTTCCAACAGAGCATCTAATGAGGCTACAGCCCACCACTGAGACTAAAGTAGCTCCAATGATTTGCAAAGAGGATTTTTTTTCTCCACACAGAACATTCAAGAAAACCAAGACAAAACTATCAACAATTATCAATGAGTCTTTTGATGTGTCAGACATAGCTATAAATGCCACCAGAAACCCTCTTTTTGACAGCAATGGTTCCTGTTAACTTTTTAAAATTCAGAGCAACATGTCTGCATTATTGAAATAAGGATCTGAAACAAGTTATTATTACTTGGTGGCAAGGGACAGTGTTTAATGAGACATTAAGTGAGCCCTAGGAGTGTGAATCTTTGAGTAAACTGCGAATTGATTCGATTCACTCATACATAGGTTTTTAATTGATTAGATTCAAGAATAGTGTTTGACCAATATATCGCCATATGTTTTTCTGATTGGCCGATCTGTAGTAGCGGGACTTTATTTTGACGGGCGGCGCTGAAAACAGTGTTATTTTATTTCACTCACTCACTCACATTCTCCATCTTTATTAGTTTACGGTCTTTGTCAGTCATACCGAATAAAGCGTTTGATTTTTGTATTATTTGTAACAGAAAAGGCAAACAATCAGGCTAAAATACTTTCTTATTTACCATCAACATTCAGAAAATGGGCATCTACATCATTTAAAAAAATCTCTCAACATATAATAAACATTTAATTTCACAAAACTTGCAGATTTAATCAAATGCAAGTGAGGTGCGAAGTGAGGTGGCGACAATCAAAAACTTTAAATCCTTCATTTTAAAATAAGCTGTGGTATATCTAGTTGCCCACTGTCATATGTTGTCACAGTCACACTGTCTCAAATTTGCGCATATAACTATTGTTCATATATTTATTTTTAAATATTATATTGTGAATGTAATTATTGTGAATAATTTGATTTTTACCAAACCAAATTATTTAGGATTCCAAAAACAATGACCAAAAACAAATACCAATGATTTGAGCAATGATTTGACAGGATTTGTAATTGATGCATTAAGGATACGAGTCAGATCGTAACATCCCTAGTGGCCCCCTTTGTCACAGTGCCAGGACAATGTTCTTGGTCTTCACAGCCTCAGTGACTGTCTTCTACAGTCCAAGCCTTAATTTGATTTAGGAAACTGAAACTACTCCATATAGACAAAAATACAGTAATTTACTGTACCACACATAATTTTGCTTCGACTTACTTTGCCAATTTTGACAACACAAAGTCATATGTTAGCACTGACTCATTGAGAGAGTTGTCATAGATCCATGTGAGGCTGCCTATGAATAGAATAGAGATACACTGGCTATTTCAAACACTAAAGATCATCTACATTGCAGGCCACTCATTGTCTTCTTGAAAACCAAAAAGAAAAGGACTGAAAGACTTTCCAATGGACAGAAACTGTCCAAATGTTGCATCCATGATCCATCTCAGATTAATTTCAATTGTGCTTGGCTTGTATCACATACACTCACCTAAAGGATTATTAGGAACACCTGTTCCATTTCTCATTAATGCAATTATCTAAATCAACCAATCACATGGCACTTGCTCCAATGCATTTGGGGGTGTGGTCCTGGTCAAGACAATCTCCTGAACTCCAAACTGAATATCAGAATGGGAAAGAAAGGTGATTTAAGCAATTTTGAGCGTGGCATGTTAATTGGTGCCAGACGGGCCGATCTGAGCATTTCACAATCTGCTCAGTTCCTGGGATTTTCACGCACAACCATTTCTAGGGTTTACAAAGAATGGTGTGAAAAGGGAAAAACATTCAGTATCAGGCAGTAATTTCTGTGGGTGAAAATGCCTTGTTAATGCTCGAGATCAGAGGAGAATGGCCGACTGATTCAAGCTGATAGATCAGCAACTTTGGCTGAAATAACTACTCATTACAACCGAGGTATGCAGCAAAGCATTTGTGAAGCCACAACACGCACAACCTTGAGGTAGATGGGCTACAACAGCAGAAGACCCGCTGGGTACCACTCATCTCCACTACAAATAGGAAAAAGAGGCTACAATTAACAAGAGCTCACCAAAATTGGACAGTTGAAGACAGGACAAATTTTGCCTGGTCTGAGAAGTCTCGATATCTGTTTAGACATTTCGATAGTAGAATCAGAATTTTGCGTAAAAAGAATGAGAACATGGTTCCATCATGCCTTGTTACCACTGTGCAGGCTGGTGGTGGTGGTGTAATGGTGTGGGGGATGTTTTCTTGGCACACTTCAGGCCCCTTAGTGCCAATTGGGCATCGTTTAAATGCCACGGCCTACCTGAGCATTGTTTCTGACCATGTCCATCCCTTTATGGCCACCATGTAAACATCCTCTGATGGCTACTTCCAGCAGGATAATGCACCATGTCACAAAGCTCGAATCATTACAAATTGGTTTCTTGAACATGACAATGAGTTCACTGTACTAAAATGGCCCCCACAGTCACAAGATCTTTGGGATGTGGTGGAACGGGAGCTTCTTGCCCTGGATGTGCATCCCACAAATCTCCATCAACTGCAAGATGCTATCCTATCAATATGGGCCAACATTTCTAAAGAATGCTTTCAGCACCTTTTTGAATCAATGCTACGTAGAATTAAGGCAGTTCTGAAGGCGAAAGCGTATGTAGCAGAGACACATGACTTAGCTCCAACATGACCTCCTTTCTGTAACCTATTCTGACAAATTCAATCCTTCTTTGAGTCAAAGAGAGGAGGCCATGTGCAATATGAGCAACACAATGTCCCCAAAACACAGCTGGTGTCCTGAACAAATGGCAGCCAGCCATCAGTTGTGGTGTGATTGGTATCCACTAAATCTTATTGGTGCACATGACATTTAACAAACTGATATCTGTCATCAATGAAAGTACATGGGCTGAGAGATGCATTGTAAGCTTACTGTTGAGTCAGAGAGTCTCAGGTGACCACAATGCTTTCTCACATAGACAATGCAAAATCGCTATTCCCAGATGATTTAAGATGTAATTTTTCCAAAGCTGTGTGAACTAGAGTTGTGGCTGGAAAAGAATTCCAAGAATGTTCCCAACTTTCTTTTCACTGGGCTACAGTGGTGTGGAGTTAAGTTTCTACACGTTATGAACATAACCTGGAATCTACAACAAATCTAATCAAAATTACATCTGGTGATGGAGGCAGGTTAATAGAAACCTGTTTAAAATCACAAATATAATGTTGAGAAGCAGGTGGCATTTTGCAGGACAGCTGTAGTAGATTCAAGCATTGCCATCATGCCGCCAACTCATTTAATATCAACATAACAAGGCTCAAATGACAAGTATTGTATAGACAGGGAATACTACATTAGTGCATTAGCACTATAACTATAAGAACATAACACTATATAATTGCTAGAAGAACAGCTTCACAATTAACTGTGATTTACTGTGATCACAGTTTAAACTGGTTTCACAGGAAATGTATATGTGAGGTATGAATGAAAAACAATACCACGTTTGATTATACAATTACAAAACGTACCATTAATCATCTTCGGGTAAATACGATTCAATCCAATTCAAATTTATTTGAATAGCGCTTTTCACAATACATGTTGTTTCAAAGCAGCTTTACAGAAATACAGTACCGTTATACGAGCTAACACCTACAAGTTTATTCTGCACTAATGAATAGCACACAGTTTGTTTTAGGTGAATGAATAGTGTCCCAAAGCCTGACATGCTGTTGCTCTCCCAGCAAGAGAGACAACTGACAACAGTTGCCATCTGACAGGTGACCAGAATCAAACCCACATGCAATAGACTTATAACAATAGACTGTACAGCCTGATTGATATATAATTGATATTTATGGTTTACCATAGTTACCTGCCACGGAGTCACTGCAATTGATGAATGATTCATGTTTTCCCAGCGTTAAGCACGCTGAAATGCTGCATAAAAACCCATTCTTGCCTAAGCAGGTTTGCTGGTCTCCCAGTCTGATCAGATTGGTGCGTTCACTGACTTTAGCAATTTTAAGATGGTCAGGAAACTTGGTTTTCCACAATAGACACCAGTTTACTTCTCGCCTAGTCAGGCTGTGAGACCATCTTACATCAGCAAAACAGCTTAAAGGTAGGGTAGGCAATTTTCAGAGAGGTTAGCAATAGCGAGCTAGCTTTAAAAACATAAGATCCCACCCTCCCTTCAGAGTGTCTCCAAAGCCACACCTATAAAAGCATCTATGTTCGCGAACAGTCTTCGCATGGATGCGCGCTTTAATTTGTAGCAGAGACTCTCTATTCGTTCCAATGAAATTACAAAGTAAAATGCAAACAAACGTGTTCCTGCGTGATACAACCACTGATAAACATAATCAACTATAAAAAAAACGTCAGGAGCGTCTTACATCACAGCGTCACTGAACGCGTATTGACAACAGAACACTGGAAGAGAATACGGTAACACTTTACAATAAGGTTCATTAGTTACTACATTAGTTAACTTTAACAAAGAATGAACAATACTTCTTCAGCATTTGTTAATATTTGGTAATGTTAATTTCAACATTTACTAATACTTTATTAAAATCTTGTTAACATTAGTTAATGCACTGTGAACTAACATGAACAAACAATGAACAGCTAGATTTGTATTAACTAACGTTCACAAAGAATAACAAAAACAGTAACAAATGGTTAGTTAATGTTAGTTAATGCATGAACTAATGTTTAATAAATGAACCTTATTGTAAAGTATTACCGAGAATACAGTGCTAAATAAAGTCCAAATGTATTTTAGATGCTTCAAAACATTCTAACTAACCCACTGATGTCACATGGACTACTTTGATGATGTCTCTTCATTTCCTTTCTGGACAAGGACAGAATACCATACATACATTTTCAATGGAGGGACAGAAAGCTCTCAATCTAAAACATCTTAAACTGTGTTCCGAAAATGAACAAAGGTCTTACTGGTAGCCATCTCTTCTAAATTAAATGGAGTTATGGACAGCATAATCTTCAGGAGTAACCATAAAAGGTGTATAAAAATATACGTTGACAGGCAGTAAGACACTGTATCATTGCATTTGGACCTACAGTACGTCTCCCACAGATTATACATTTAGACCACTGAACATAGTGATTGCTATGATGTGAAGAGACTTTCAACCACCATAACAAACAAAATTTCTGGGAAAAATCACTCAGACTTGTTAATTTTGTTCATGAACGACCCTTAAAGAAACAGTTAAGTGAAGATTCAATCATTGAAACGCTCATAAAGACACAAGTCTCATTGACACCTAAAGGCATAAAAGAGTAACGTTAACCTGAAAGAACCAAAGAACGAATCGTTTCAAAAGATTCAAATCACTAAAAATAGCCCAAATCCCGACCACTTGTGTTTTCTAACAAAAAAGTACACAAAAAAGACACAAAAAGGTAAAATATACAAATATATATCACCAAATTCCCTAAATACAAAGGTAACTGTTATGCAAATACGCATAGCAGTGTAACAGATTCAAACAGGAGACTCACTGTTATAACTGACACACTCGTCAATTCTTGGGATCTGGATGTAACCGACGCTCGCATTAAAATACTAGCAACAAATGTAACAAACTTTACTCAAGATTTTTATTCAAGATTTCACTCACCTGTGTGATATCAAGTGCCCTCAGTGCGGTTAGCTGCTAGACAGCTTTAACGAAAAGACTCAACCAAAATGTAGGTGCTCGTGTGCGTTTCCCTTCTGCCGTTAAAGTTGTATCATTAAACATTGCTTATAAAACAATCATCGGATGAGGCCAACAGGCGTTTCTGCCGCCTGTCATTACTCGGCTTACACGCTGCAGTTGATCCGATCCCAATGGTCATCTACGCCACGGCGGGATCAGCTGTCATCCCAGTAGAAGACCCAGCAGGCTGATCCTCAACTCCCTCCATGCTGACATCAACATCAACACACACACCACCCTCTGCTGCTGACACAAACGAGCGCAGGGCTGCCTTTGACATGCCTGAAGAAAATTCCTTCTAACGTAAAATCTGTACCACAAGATATTTTTACGTGTCGGTTGCTTTTTTAATATAAGAAAAATAATTTAGACAATTAGATTAGTAACTCAAATCAAATGGGTATAGTTATTTTATTTCTCTAGTTTGCTGTGACGCTAACGTCATATAATATTTAAAAAATAAAAATAAACTAGATTTACTAATATTTTTAATGATAGTTAAGGGTGATTCTACAGCTATGGACAGTTTTAAACATGTAATAAACTTTTTTAAAACATATTTTTAATTGTTTCTAGATTAGCTATTTTAAACTTAAGTTGACACAAGAGAATCATAAGAGAATTCTGCCATTTTTTACACTTTTCTGAAAGCCATGAATATTTAGGGGCCAAGCCCCCGAAGGGGATAGCCCCTATTGTATCTGTTAGACTTTCAGGGGCCAAGCCCCAAGGGGATAGCCCCTATTGTATCTGTTAGTTTTCTTATTATTATTATTATTATTATTATTCTTCTTCTTCCGCTATTGAAGTCTATGGCAGCCCTATGAACCGTAATTAGGAAAATTATGAAATTTGGCACACTTGTAATGATGGTAATTATTAGTAATTGGACCAATTTTTGAGCCTCTAGAACCAACTCTATAGCGCCACCACCAGTTCAAAAATTCAACATTGAAATGGTTATAACTTTTGAACCCTTTGCTCTAAAGACATGAAACTTAGTACACCTGATTCCTCTCATCATGCTGATCACAACCAATACCTTACATTAAGACCCCGCCCATTACAGTAGACGCCATTTTGAAATGTACAGTGTTCAGTTTTTTTGCTACTCCTCCTTCAAATTTTGTTAAATTTTGTCCAAAATTTGCTCAAATGATCTTCGGACTGAGCCGCACAGAAATGACTGAACAGATTTTTTTTATTTTTCTTTCTTCAAAAGTTATGGTTTTGCAAACTTAACGAGGTCCACCCAAAATTGGCTAAGAGGCTGTATCTCGGCCAAAGTTTGATCAATCGAAACGAAAATTGGTACACTTCATCGGAAGCATGTTCTGAGGTTCCATACCAAAGTTGGGAATAGCGCCACCTATGGGTCATGAGATATGTAAAATTGCTATTTTGGTCAATAACTTTTGAACAGTTTATCAGAAAATCAAAAATTTGGTATCTATGGATTCCTTGGATCATGCTGAATCCGTGGATATCGATTTTGCCATGATGGGATGTACCTCGTGTCCGCCATTTTGAATTTTGTCATAATTTGCAATATCTTTAAAATTATTTGAAATTTCTTCACCAAATTTGGTATGGATCATCATTAGCATGACCCGAAGGTACATGAGAAGTTTTATTACAGCGCCACCTAGTGTTCCAAAGTTATAAGGTTTTTTGTAAAAATGCTTATAACTTTTGCAAATATTGTTCAAAATTGAATTTCTTTATGTCAATATGTTCCTTGGCTTATTCCAATTCCAACGATGTCTCATTTTTCATTTTCCAACAATGTGACTGTCCGCCATATTGGAGCAAACGAAAAACCATTTTTCGCTACTCCTCCTTCAAATCTTGCTCAAATTTCTCCAAAATTTGGTCAGATGATCTTTGGACCGAGCCGCACAGAAATGACTGAACAGATTTTTGATATTCACTATCGTTTGAGAGATATTTGTCTCCAAAGTTGACCTAGCCTGTGTTTGTTGCCTTATGCTAGTTAGCTTAGCATAATAATTGTTTAGCATGCTAACCACGTGCAATTCTTTTGAATGCGGCTCTTTAGCTATCAGGATAACCATAAGCTACATTAGCATTGAGTTAGCTTAGCATGCTAATCGTGTTAACATGATTTTGTGTGCTTATTCTTATACTGAAGCCTCTCCTCTGCAGCTCTATTCTTCGCCTCCTCTGTGTGGCGCAAGCTGCTAAACCACGTGTCATGAATCCCGAACCATTGCGGTCGTGGGTTCGAATCCTGTGTGGCACATGCCCAGACCGCAAGAGGTACTGTGGCCTTAAGTGGTGGAGAAGTTGTTTCAGTTCTAGACGTGGTGTGTGTGAGAGAAGAATTCCAAAAATATAACATGCAGCGAATTTATATTTTAAAAAATCTTAATTTTGAGGTTATTTTCACTTGTACTACTGACACAACAGTTTTTTTTTTCTTTTTAAATGTTCTAATTTAGTACACTTCTAGTAATTATAATGAAAAGTAATTGGAAAAAAAATTTGAGTCTTTAGGGCCAACTCCATAGCGCCACCACCAGTTCAAAAATTCAACATTGAAATGGTTATAACTTTTGAACCCTTTGCTCTAGAGACATGAAACTTTGTACACCTGATTCCACTCATCATGCTGATCACAACCAATATCTTACGTTAAGACCCCGCCCATTACAGTAGAGGCCATTTTGAAATGTACAGTATTCAGTTTTTTTGCTACTCCTCCTTCAAATTTTGTTCAATTTTGTCCAAAATTT
Organism: Hybognathus amarus; assembly: GCA_030378365.1. Lineage (NCBI taxonomy): Eukaryota > Metazoa > Chordata > Actinopteri > Cypriniformes > Leuciscidae > Hybognathus > Hybognathus amarus. The sequence goes on from JAQIUQ010003778.1 coordinate 1,053,466, forward strand.
GCTCAAATGATCTTCAGACTGAACCACACAGAAATGACTGAACAGATTTTTTTTATTTTTCTTTCTTCAAAAGTTATGGTTTTGCAAACTTAACAAGGTCCACCCAAAATTGGCTAAGAGGCTGTATCTCGGCCAAAGTTTGATCAATCAAAACGAAAATTGGTACACTTCATCGGAAGCATGTTCTGAGGTTCCATGCCAAAGTTGGGAATAGCGCCACCTATGGCTCATGAGATAAGCAAAATTGATTTTTTTAGCAAAAATGTAACATTAAAATGATTATAACTTTTGAACCCTTTGATCTGGAAAAAATAAACTTAGTACACCATCTGTTCCAGGCATTGTACCTAAGAATGGTCTCAACTGAAGCTGTCACATACATCATGCAGTGCATTTTTTGCAGCCCTATGAACCACAAGTAGGAAAAATTGCCACACCTGTAGTAGTAATCTGACCAATTTTAGATGATTTAATTAAACTTTTTAAACACAATATATTCTGCATTTTCTTTAAAGTTCTTCATTTTGACCTGATTCTCTTTTGAAACTATTCTCTTTCGGCAGCTGTAGAGATCTATGTCTGCCAAGTGGCGCAATGTGATGAGTGACAGGCAACTGACCCATAGATAGTGAGTTCGAATCCCGGGTGGGACAACTCTACAAAATTCTATGTAATATTGTATAATTTCAGTTCCTTTATTATCCAAGTAAGTGATGTAATAATCTTTATTTCTCTTGGATTAAAAATAAGTATATTTTGGTCAGACTGTATTAATTTTCATCTAAACAAACATGCTCAGCCGGGGTGAAACCAGATCGCTGAACAGGGCGGGGGAAGGAAGAGGAGGGCGGGGGAAGGAAGAGGAGGGCGGGACAAGGAAGAGGAGGGCAAGAGACGGAATAGGAGGGCAAGGGAAGGAAGGTGAGGGCAAGGGACTGAAGAGGAGAGGGCAAGGGACAGAAGAGGAGGGCAACGTAGAGTTGCTGCTGCTTCCGAGCTTGGCCCCTGTATCGCTGCTTGTTATTATTATTATTCTTCTTCTTCCGCCTATTGAAGTCTATGGCAGCCCTATGAACCGTAATTAGGAAAATGATGAAATTTGGCACACTTGTAATGATGGTAATTATTAGTAATTGGACCAATTTTTGAGCCTCTAGAACCAACTCTATAGCGCCACCACCAGTTCAAAAATTCAACATTGAAATGGTTATAACTTTTGAACCCTTTGCTCTAGAGACATGAAACTTAGTACACCTGATTCCTCTCATCATGCTGATCACAACCAATACCTTACATTAAGACCCCGCCCATTACAGTAGACGCCATTTTGAAATGTACAGTGTTCAGTTTTTTTGCTACTCCTCCTTCAAATTTTGTTAAATTTTGTCCAAAATTTGCTCAAATGATCTTCGGACTGAGCCGCACAGAAATGACTGAACAGATTTTTTTTATTTTTCTTTCTTCAAAAGTTATGGTTTTGCAAACTTAACGAGGTCCACCCAAAATTGGCTAAGAGGCTGTATCTCGGCCAAAGTTTGATAAATCGAAACGAAAATTGGTACACTTCGTCGGAAGCATGTTCTGAGGTTCCATACCAAAGTTGGGAATAGCGCCACCTATGGGTCATGAGATATGTAAAATTGCTATTTTGGTCAAAAATTTGCTATCTATGGATTCCTTGGATCATGCTGAATCCGATGGATATCGATTTTGCCATGATGGGATGTACCTTGTGTCCGCCATTTTGAATTTTGTCATAATTTGCAATATCTTTAAAATTATTTGAAATTTCTTCACCAAATTTGGTATGGATCATCATTAGCATGACCCGAAGGTACATGAGAAGTTTTATTACAGCGCCACCTAGTGTTCCAAAGTTATAAGGTTTTTTGTAAAAATGCTTATAACTTTTGCAAATATTGTTCAAAATTGAATTTCTTTATGTCAATATGTTCCTTGGCTTATTCCAATTCCAACGATGTCTCATTTTTCATTTTCCAACAATGTGACTGTCCGCCATATTGGAGCGAACGAAAAACCATTTTTCGCTACTCCTCCTTGAAATCTTGCTCAAATTTCTCCAAAATTTGGTCAGATGATCTTTGGACCAAGCCGCACAGAAATGACTGAACAGATTTTTGATATTCACTATCGTTTGAGAGATATTTGTCTCCAAATTTGACCTAGCCTGTGTTTGTTGCCTTATGCTAGTTAGCTTAGCATAATAATTGTTTAGCATGCTAACCAAGTGCAATTCTTTTGAATACGGCTCTTTAGCTATCAGGATAACCATAAGCTACATTAGCATTGAGTTAGCTTAGCATGCTAATCGTGTTAACATGATTTTGTGTGCTTATTCTTATACTGAAGCCTCTCCTCTGCAGCTCTATTCTTCGCCTCCTCTGTGTGGCGCAAGCTGCTAAACCACGTGTCATGAATCCCGAACCATTGCGGTCGTGGGTTCGAATCCTGTGTGGCACATGCCCAGACCGCAAGAGGTACTGTGGCCTTAAGTGGTGGAGAAGTTGTTTCAGTTCTAGACGTGGTGTGTGTGTGAGAAAGAATTCCAAAAATATAACATGCAGCGAATTTATATTTTAAAAAATCTTAATTTTGAGGTTATTTTCACTTGTACTACTGACACAACAGTTTTTTTTTCTTTTTAAATGTTCTAATTTAGTACACTTCTAGTAATTATAATGAAAAGTAATTGGAAAAAAATTTTGAGTCTTTAGGGCCAACTCCATAGCGCCACCACCAGTTCAAAAATTCAACATTGAAATGGTTATAACTTTTGAACCCTTTGCTCTAGAGACATGAAACTTTGTACACCTGATTCCACTCATCATGCTGATCACAACCAATATCTTACGTTAAGACCCCACCCATTACAGTAGAGGCCATTTTGAAATGTACAGTATTCAGTTTTTTTGCTACTCCTCCTTCAAATTTTGTTCAATTTTGTCCAAAATTTGCTCAAATGATCTTCGGACTGAGCCGCACAGAAATGACTGAACAGATTTTTTTTATTTTTATTTCTTCAAAAGTTATGGTTTTGCAAACTTAATGAGGTCCACCCAAAATTGGCTAAGAGGCTGTATCTCAGCCAAAGTTTGATCAATCGAAACGAAAATTGGTACAGTTCGTCGGAAGCATGTTGTGAGGTTCCTTACCAAAGTTGGGAATAGCGCCACCTACGGGTCATGAGATATGCAAAATTGCTATTTTGGCAAATAACTTTTGAACAGTTTCTCAGAAAATTATAAATTTGGTATCTATGGATTCCTTGGATCATGCCGAATCCGTGGATATCGATTTTGCCATGATGGGATGTACCTCGTGTCCGCCATTTTGAATTTTGTCATAATTTGCAATATCTTTAAAATTATTTGAAATTTATTCACCAAATTTGGCATGGATCATCATTAGCAATGCCCGAAGGTACATGAGAAGTTTTATTACAGCGCCACCTAGTGTTCCAAAGTTATAAGGTTTTTTGTAAAAACGCTTATAACTTTTGCAAATATAGTTCAAAATTTAATTTCTTTATGTCAATGTGTTCCTTGGCTTATACCAATTCCAACGATGTCTCATTTTTTATTTTCCAACAATATGACTGTACGCCATATTGGAGCAAATGAAAAACCATTTTTCGCTACTCCTCCTTCAAATCTTGCTCAAATTTCTCCAAACTTTGGTCAGATGATCTTTGGACCGAGCCGCACAGAAATGACTGAACAGATTTGTGATATTCGCTACCGTTTGAGAGATGTTTGTCTCCAAAATTGACCTAGCCTGTGTTTTTTGCCTTATGCTAGTTAGCTTAGCATAATAATTGTTTAGCATGCTAACCAGGTGCAATTCTTTTGAATGTGGCTCTTTAGCTATCAGGATAACCATAAGCTACATTAGCATTGAGCTAGCTTAGCATGCTAAATCGTGTTAACATTATTTTGTGTGCTTATTCTTATACTGAAGCATCTCCTCTGCAGCTCTATTATTTGCGTCTTCTGTGTGGCGCAAGCCGCTAAACCACGTGTCTTGAATCCCAAACCATTGAGGTCGTGGGTTTGAATCCTGTGTGGCACATGCTCAGACCACAAGAGGTACTGTGGCCTTAAGTGGTGGAAAAGTTGTTTCAGTTCTAGACATGGTGTCTGTCTGAGAAAGGAATTCCAAAAATATAACATGCAGCAAATTTATATTTTATCTTAAATTTGAGGTTATTTTCACTTTTACTACTGACACAACAGTTTTTTTTGTGTTCAAATGTTCAAATTTGGCACACTTCTAGTAATTGTAATAAATAGTAATGGGACCAATCTTTGAGTCTTTAGGGCCAACTCTAAAAGCGCCACCACCAGTTCAAAAATTCAACATTGAAATGTTTGTAACTTTTGAACCCTTTGCTCTAGAGACATGAAACTTAGTACACCTGATTCCACTCATCATGCAGAGTTGGTTCAGAAGCTGTCTCTTGTGAACAGTTTTTCACAAAATCATAAAATTGGTATCTATCGATTCCTTGCATCTTGTTGAATCCGAGGATATGTAGTTTGCCAGGATTGGATGTACCAAGTCATAAGATACATTAGCATTGAGCTAGCTTAGCATGCTAATCTGGATAACATGTCATGGAACTTTTTTGCGAACTCATTCTCACACTGAAACCTCTCCTCAACAGGCTGGTGTACACGTCATGAGTGATTAGGTCAACATGTTACACCACTGATTCCGATGCTTAGCATTGTGGGTTCCCAACTCAGTGTGACACGTGCCCAGACCGCATGAGGTACTGTGGCAGGAAAAGATGCTGGAAGTTGCACCTGTTCCAGGCATTGTGTTGAAGAATTATTTCATCTGAAGCTGTCACATACAACATGCAGTGCTTTTACATCAAATTAATTGTTTTTCTTCACCCAGAAAGGTTGTCAATGGCACCAACATTTGCACACATGTAATGCTAATGAGTAGTATCTGAACAATTTTGGATGATTTAATCAAACATTTTAAATATAAAATGCTCTGCATTTTCTTCAAAATTCTTATTTTTTACCTGAGTCTCTCTTGAAACTATTGAATTTTGGCAAATGTGTTGCAGTCAGCCAAGTGGCTCAACGGGATAAGTGACAGGCACCTGATCTATAGATAGTGGGTTCGAGTCCTGTATAGGTCAACTTTAAAATTATTTATAAAGTTGTCATTTCAATTTCTTTATTATCCATGTCAGAGCTTTTTAAATACAATATGTTCCCCATTTTCTTCAAATTTTTTTCATTTAATACTGATTCTCCCTTGAAACTATTGAATTTCAACAGCTGTCTAGATGCATGTTAGCCAAGTGGTGCAATGTGATGAGTGACAGGCACCTAACCTATAGATAGTGGGTTCAAGTCCTCTCTGGGTCAACTTTAAAGTCATATGTAAAGTTGTCATTTCAATTCCTTTATTATCCATGTAAGAGCTGTACTAATCTTTCTTACTCTTGGACTAGAAATAAACATGTTTTTTTATTACTTCATTATTTATTCTGTGTTTGAATCAATGTTTGTCATGGTCTAATTAAACCTATTTTATATTTAATTAGGCTGGCTTTTATAAATTTCAAGTTAACTAAATAAAGCTTTAAATCAAACAAATGCATATACAATAGTTTAAATATTGTCAATGGGCAAAGTTAGTTAAAATTAACATTCAGGTTGGACAACGTTTGACTTTTGTCTTGCAGACAGTCACTTTAAAAACAACTATTAAAAAAATAGCATACTACAAATTAAATGAAAATTATGTAAATGCTCCATCTACTAAGCTTTTTTATGATGCGCTTTGTAAAAGACACCAAGTTTTTGTAGAATCAATTCATATACTAAATATAGTGTCTATCCATTTAGTACAAGTAGAAAATCAAAGACATTAAAATGAAGGATATGGCTACAGAGACAAAGTATATTTCAATCATTTTATTAAAAACTTTATTTTGAACATGTTGTGCCTTAATACCCCAGTGAGCAAGCCAAAAGGCGACAGTGGCAAGGAAAAACTCCCTTAGACAGCAGTGTGGAACATCATGGACCAAGGGCTGGAACATAATCAGCGTAGTGGCAAAGGAAGAAACCTTGAGAGGAACCAGACTCAGCAGGGGCAAGCCATCCTCTTTTGGCTGGCACAGATTAAAGTAACTATACACAGGCCAAATGTAATACAAGCCATCCATTCAACATTATTACAGTGGAGATTATGTATTCAGTTGGAAAATAACTTAATTGACTATTGACTGCCTGCATACGTTTAAAGTTTTCTAAGAACAATTTTTGAATTTACAGTTGAGAAGAATGTTGTTGTCACTATTTCTAGAAGGGGAAAAGCAATAAACCAAATCACAAAATGATACATTTTTCAGCAACAAGTTTGAATATATGCATTGTACATTACCTTTTTTAATCAGCTGTACACTTTAGAGAAGTTCATGCCCTCATATAATCTTTTGACTGATATATGGGAGGAAGTTATGAAGAAGTTCAGTGCATTTCAGATATCTGAAAACATTACATTCATTAAACAAAGTGCTATAAGTAAAGTCTTCACATTAAACATTTCACAACTAACATAGCCATGGTCTGTTAGCTTACCGTTTGTGGAAATTTGTATAGGGATTTGTGGACTTCAAAATATCAACAGTAGTCATTTAGTTGCTGCACAAATCTGAAAGTTTACCATTAGTAGATTAATCAGTGCTTGTATAAATGTCAACAACTTAAATTTACTTCAATAAAACTTACAGTTTTATTAGTTGTGTGCTTCTTTAGAGGAGTTCATGGAGCAGATACATCTTGTGATGGGTATAAGAAATTATGATCTTCAGTGAATTTCAGAAATCTGAAAAAATTACATTCATTCAAGATGTCTTCACATTAGACATTTTGCAACTAACATAGACGTGGTCTGTCAGCTTACCTTTTGTGGACATTTGTGAACTTCAAAATATCAACAGTAGTCATTGAGTTGCTGCACAAATCTGAAAGTTTACCATTAGTAGATTAATCAGTGCTTGTATAAATGTCAACAACTTAAATTTACTTCAATAAAACTCACAGTTTTATCAGTTGTGTGCTTCTTTAGAGGAGTTCATGGAGCAGAGAATCTTGTGATGGGTATATGGAGGAAATTATGACTTCGGTGAATTTCAGAAATCTGAAAAAAAAAATTACATTCATTCAAAGAGGTCTTCACATTAGACATTTTGCAATTAACATAGACGTGGTCTGTCAGCTTACCTTTTGTGGACATTTGTGGACTTCAAAATATCAACAGTAGTTACTGAGTTGCTGCACAAATCTGAAAGTTTACCATTAGTAGATTAACCAGTGCTTGTATAAATGTCAACAGCTTAAATTTACTTCAATAAAACTTACCGTTTTATCAGTTGTGTGCTTCTTTAGAGGAGTTCATGGAGCAGAGAATCTTATGATGGGTATATGGAGGAAATTATGACTTCAGTGAATTTCAGAAATCTGAAAAAATTACATTTATTCAAAGAGGTCTTCACATTAGACATTTTGCAACTAACATAGACGTGGTCTGTCAGCTATACCTTTTGTGGACATTTGTGGACTTCAAAATATCAATAGTAGTTACTGAGTTGTTGCACAAATCTGAAAGTTTACCATTAGTAGATTAATCAGTGCTTGTATAAATGTCAACAGCTTAAATTTACTTCAATAAAACTTACCGGTTTATCAGTTGTGTGCTTCTTTATAGGAGTTCATGGAGCAGTGAATCTTGTGATTGGTATATGGAGGAAATTATAACTTCACTTCATTCAGAAATCTGCAGAGATTATATTCATATAACAAACTGCTTGGTGAAAGTGAAGGGGTTTACACAAAAACATATTGCAATTAATGTAGATTATCTGCTAACTGAAATTGACATGCTTTCATTCAAGCTTTGCAGACATAAAATCAAAAAACCTTTTTGAACAGCTGTGTGCTTTAGTGGAGTTCATGGAGCAGAAAATCTTGTGATGGGTATATGAAGGAAGTTATGACTTCAGTGTTTCAAAAATCTAAAAAAAAATAAAAAATCTAAATAATAAAAATAATTATAAATCTAAAATGTAATTGTTAGTTGATAAGTGCCTTAAACATTTTTTAAATTATTAAAATGTACACAATCATGTCAACTTACCTTTCTATGAGAATTTTTCTAGATCTTTTTTAGATGTTTTCTTGTAATCCTATTAACTTAATTGCATTTTATAAGACAACTGTAGGAATGCAGGCAGTGTTTGTGGATGCTTCCTATGCTGATTGGAAGCATCCAGTGTTGTTTGGATGGCTTAGACTGACAGAAATTAGATCAAAAACAAATTTTCAGAAAAAAAAACAAAAAACAAACAGTCTAAAAAATGAAGAGAAATCAGAAACACAAATTGAACAAATTGAATGCATAAACACAACAAAAACCTTGACTGGATGTAGCTTTGGAGCTCCAGAAAGAAAAGCAATTATGGGAGATGTCGTGTTGTGCTAGATGATTAATGGATAGAACTTGGTATGGAATGGTCAGGACTGTATGGACCTTGGAATCTCAAGATGTGTCACATGGTATGAACAAAAACAGAATAGACAGTGTAGTTATACATTTCTTAGTTCAGCGTGCTGCATAAATCAGACATATTACCTTACATGAGCAAGCCTTTCTTGATAACTTGCTAGTCGACTTGCAGAAATTACAACAGATGAATAATTTTTTTAATGAAATGATTTGAAATAAATGGTCTAATAACATACCGTTTTCAGTTGTGAAATTGAACAGACCTTCATGGACCTCAATCTCAGATTAATTGTAGCATGGCAGGGGCACAGAAAAGAAAAATGCAGTTATACAGTCTTCATTATCTTTCAGAAATGTAAATTACCTTACCGAAACTAGTACTGCTTCATGGTAACTATAATAAGTTGAAACAATTTCAATTGTAACATTTTCTGCATCTTTAATGTAAACATGGTCTATTAACGTACCCTTTTCAGTTGTTGGACATTGCACATGTTGACTGTATCCATGGACCTCCATTAGTTTCCCAACTGAAGATGATGTTAAGATGTCCTCATTGAAGTCTCCCATAATTACTTTCTTTCCTGGATGTTTTTCCAGCTCAGTAATGATATGTAACAGATTTTGGTCGAAACAGATCAATGTGATATGAATTAGGCCTGTACAGCAGAGCAGCATTCAAACTGATATGTGGAACTGAGAAGTACAAACATTCAAGATTGCAAGGTTCTGGAATGATGACTTCAAAAAACATATTTTCACAACAGTAAATAGCAACTCCACCTCCTCGCTGTTGTTTTAAATTACTGAAAAGTGGAGTGCTGTTGTCATAGCACTTAGCTCTTGGGTTATGCTTGAAAATAAATCCTGGTATTTGTACTTGATCTTCAACTTTTAGCCATGTTTCAGTTAAACAAATACAATCTGCATTCATAAGTTGTCTGTGAGCTTGAATATCTTGAACATGAGCTTGAAGACTTTGCACATTGTGAAGAGCAATTGTAAATATACCAGGTGTCTTTGAGAAAGTGTGACTTTCTAATGGAAATTTTGGTATATTTTTCATTGCCAAGTCAATTTGATCATTACAGTATATTGCAGACTCCTTGAAGTTTTGAATTATTAATCCATTGAGAGTTCTCACACGACTCAATGCAACATATGCTTGTCCTGCAGTAAAGATCTTGTCAAGGGATACAACAGCTTTATCTACTGTGAGCCCTTGCACTTTGTGAACAGTGCATGCCCATGCCAGTCTAAGTGGAAATTGGCGTCTTAAACCACCGTTGGTTGTGACTTGATCTTCTTGAACTTCAATTACTGTAGAATTTTGGGAAAATCTATGTCGTTGGTTTGATCTCTGAATTTTTCCCACATTTGGATCATCAAATTCCACATGAATGGTTGATGGAAAGTCATCATCATAATCATCTTCCTGTTTTTGACTTCTGCTAATATGGACAACTGTACCAAAGGCTCCATTCACAAGTCCATCTGAAACATCAATATTTTTCTTTAACATAACTCTTGCTCCAACACCCAAGGAAACACATTTAGCCAAACAGGAGTTGAAAACAGTTGAATGAAATCCAACTTTTTTTTCAATCCTTCCAGTTTTTGGATTTCTCACAAAATCTTGAGCTTGAATACTGATTGCCTCAGGACAAACCTCATTTAGTCTCTGAACATTGTATTCATCAACCTCTTTATTTGTAGGAAATATATGAACATCCCCGCATTCTTCTCCTGTTTCACGTTGCTTCAACATGTTGATGTCACTTGAGCTTAGAGGTTCATTTTTTTTACGAACTCTCAGACGATTTAAAGTTTCAGCAAAAGTTACATCTTGTTGCCGAACAACTTCAGTTAATTCAGCAATTTCAAAGTTGTTTTCCCAAAGGTTCACTCCTTTTGTATCAGCATAGAGTGGAGTTCCTTTAACAGGCGGCAGCTGATAAAAATCTCCAACAACTACAAGACTTAACTTTTCCAAAGAGGGAGTAATCACCAGTTTGTTTGATTTGTCTCAATCTCCCATGAACATATGACAAAAGGTGATGGTCAACCATGGATACTTCATCAATAATCAAAATCTGCAAACATCCAAGTTTGGAACGCAGAGAATTGATTTTGTCATCACTTAGTGGTTGATATGGCAGTTTGACATTAGCACCAATTGACAAAGTGTGGTGTATGGTAGCAGCGCCAATGTTGTATGCGGCTACTCCAGTTGATGCACATAAAATCACACTCCTATCATCAGGGTTGTCAGACAGCTGAGACAAGAGTCTAGAAGATTCATAGCATATTGCTTTGATTAAATGGCTTTTTCCTGTGCCTGCTCCACCAGTAACAAACAAGCGAAACGGTTCAGGATTTTCTCCATGCAGTTTTTGTAAACACCAGTCGCGAACTTTGTAAAATATTGCAGACTGTTTAGCATTTAATGATCTTAGTAAACCCAATGCTTCATCTCGAGACATTGTAGCATTACTGTTCTCAATTGTGAACGCAGTTCGAGGATTCGCTACAAGATCTGGAATAAGTGTGTCAGAATCATCTTCTTCAGGAAGTATGTTATTCTTCTTTAGCTCAATACATTCATGGCGGTCCTTCTCTGTTTCCGGACATAATGCAGCCCAAGCATCTTCCAAATCAACACCCAGCTCCAAAACCTGTTGAGCTCTGTCCATTTCATCGCTGTCCTTTTCAAACAGTGCTCGATTAGAATTAACAATAGATTTTACTTCGGTCACATTACTTCCACATTTCACAGCACCATTGTTGTAGAAGTCCACATAAGTGTGGAACTTCTCAGGCTTCAGCTGACAATCTTCATAATGTGGTAAAAAAAGTTGTAGCAGTGAATGATAGTACTTTTCTGGATCTTTTGTTGGTGAAAATCTTGGATACCTTATTACTGCAGGTTCAGTTCGAGTTCTTCTTATCATATAACCACAATTGTTGTCAAGCTTGATCACATTTTCTTTGTTTTGTGAAGATAGCTCAGATGTTGACAATATCCTGTATTCTGAACAAAAACTGCCCAGACACAGAATCTCAAAATGTTCTGTTTTTGGTCTACTCTTGTATCGGTCAACCAAACTATTCATCCAAAAACAGCTTTCTTCACCAGAATGGTCATCTTTGTTTTGAAGAACACGCAAAGGCAAACTCATCTTCACAGGATCAGTTCCAATTGGAATAAACTGTACTTTACGAGAGCATTCTTTCAAGTGCATACTTGTTAGGCGATACACTGCCTCTTGTGCTGAAACTTCTCTGTTGTGTAGATATACACTTCCCAACATTTTTAATGATGATCTTGCTTCAAGATTTCCATTCATAGCTTCATTTTGTGCACGTTGCAACAACAGTCCCATTTCTTGTTCTGCTTTTGTGATGTAACTAATAATATAAACCACTACAGAGTAGGCATCTGTGACATACTGGATATCCATGTTGCCTTGCCATGCGCGCAATAAATGAGGGTTATATTGATTTACCCAAACATCTTTTGGACTTCGTTTCAAGACGACACTTTTCTTTTTAGAACATTTCCTGTACGCCTTCTCAAACACAGCTTGATTAACTCCAATAGATTGGAAAAAGGCATCTGTTGAATCAAAATTGACTTCAGATTCTGTTAACGCAGTTTTGATTTTCTTTAGAATTGCACTTGCAGTCTCATTTCCATCATTGCATTTCAAGTCATCTTGTACGGCTCTTGCTATAAAGGTGCGGCTAGATGGAGGTCGTGGAAAATTAAATCTACACACTGTGTTTTTCTTCCGGCATGTCTTGGAATGTCTGCTGCTGTGCTTTTGAACACTGTTCACTGTCTCCATACAGTTCAATGTCATCATCTCCTGGTGTCTCACAAGTGATGTAACTGATCTATGAAAGCAGCAACCAAAGCATCATTGTCTTCATTGTCTTCATTTAACTTTGGAGCATTTTCAATCCAAAACAGACAATGAACATGAGGAGATCCACGCTGTTGAAACTCTACACGATAAAAGTAGTCTTTGATCTTTCCAATAGGTTCAGCGGGTGACATAATGACATCTTTCAAAAAACAATGCCATCTATAATCAAACATCCTTGCAGCAGTGACTGGGTTTCGTCTAATTAGTCCACATTTCTCAGACCAGTCAAGCTCATCAACACTGACATTTTTCTGCTCTTGCTCCAGGATAGTGTTGATCATTTCAGGCCATCTGAGATCAGCAGAGCTAAAGGATGCAAAGAAAGTTGGAATACCTAGTTGTCTTATGAGTGCAAAAAGGTCTTTTTGAGTCGATTGCCAATAGGTGGCGTTCCACGGACTGGTCTCAAAAACTTGTATCCTTCATCATAATTCAATATTTTAGCTAATGACTCTGGGTTTGTCAGCATATCCGAGGTTACTCCTTGCAACAACCTCTTGTCTGACCCTTTTCGCAAAGCAATAGAAACATTAGATACAATTTGATCCAACTCCGACATGTATTGTGCATAGAAAATAAAGTCTGTGCTTCGTGCAAAACGCCCATCTGCGTTGAGGATTCTTGCATTTAAGTATCGTGACAGTGTGATCTTTTTTTCCCTCTCATCGTGGAATGTTGGACCACCAGTTGGAAAGAGAACAGGAAAACATTTTGCTTCATTGCTTTTATCTGACAGTAACTTAACAGGACTGTTACCTTCAGCTGGTGCCACATTTAATACATCTTGAAAATGCTGATCAATAACTTCTGAACCAAGATCAACAGGTTGTAAACATGTGTCTGACAAAAGACCACTCTGCTCTTTGATGTAAGTCAAGTCTTCCTCTGGCTGTTCTTCAGTATCATTTTCCTCTTCACTCTTTTCAACTTCAGCCCGTTCCTCCATTTTCGTCAGCAACATTCTGTTCTGGTTCATTCAAAGAGTTTATCCATTGTTCATTAATCTCCACATCCTTGTACCATTTATTGCACCTGATCAAACATCTCAGAGCATTTCTAACACGATCAGTGTGTACATGCTTGTACTCATAATGCCCTTTGTAGGTTAACTTGCGCTTCAATTTTATCCTTATCATCTTGTCATCACATTCATTTCGTGGAAGAATATTTGACACCTCTGCAGTATTTACAGGAACACACACGACAGGTCCATGGCAGCCATTTTGTTTTCCACGTGGAAGACAGAGTAACTTCAAAAAGGAATATTACGTGCCACAAGATGTTGTTCCAAGAGTTAAGACACTTTAGTTGATTTGGAATGTCCACCAAATGCATATTGTTAGCAACACTCTCTTCAGGCAGTTTTCCACTGATGATTTTTCGATGACAGGTTGGACAAATCCACAATTTGCACCTTGGAGAAAAGCCAGAAGTATTATGACATTTTTCATCACAAACATGCACATACCTCAGAGTAATGCATCTTCTCGCCAAAGCAGCAATTTTGTCTCCTTTGTCTTCATAGCATTCTGGTTTGCATTCAGTAACCTGCTTTCTGAAAAGTAAACGGTGACAAACACAGCACACATACTCTGGACCTCTACTCACTTCTTGACGAAAACCAGCAATGGCAACACCAATGTCTTTCTGTTTTTCCCTTTTTTTTGCATATACCTCACAGCCTTTTTGTATTTTACTGAAATGAAAATTTACATCTTTGTGATATTTGGTTTTAAAATACGCACGCACTCTTGCTTTAAAGACCAAGTCCTGAACATATTTCTTCTTGGAATACTCACGTACTCTTGCGTTAAAGTCCAGGTTTTGAAGATATTTCTTCTTGGAGATACTCACGTACTCTTGCGTTAAAGTCCAGGTTTTGAAGATATTTCTTCTTGGAATACTCACGTACTCTTGCGTTAAAGTCCAGGTTTTGAAGATATTTCTTCTTGGAATACTCACGTAACTCTTGCGTTAAAGTCCAGGTTTTGAAGATATTTCTTCTTGGAATACTCACGCACTCTTGCGTTAAAGTCCAGGTTTTGAAGATATTTCTTCTTGGAATACTCACGCACAGTTGCCTGAAATGAGATATTATTTTTATATTTCATTCGAGAATACTGGCAAACACGTTCCTGAAACTGAATATTGCTTGAATACTTGGCCTTAGAACGGTTACGCTTAAAACAAACAAAAATGAAAGTCTTTTAAATATTTATCAACGAAGAACTTTCATTTTTCTCTGTCTATATTCTTTATCACTACAGTATTTTGTTTTGGCATAGTCAATTTTATTCTCCCTATAATCAGTGTCATCACGGTATTTTGTTTTGGCATAGTTAAGTTTATTCTGTCTGAAATCAATGTTATTATCATACTTAGACTTCTCATTCTTCAGTTTTTTCAAGTTTTTCTCTTGGTCATACTGTGCAGCCTCGCTTACCTTCCTTTTACGCAGACATGGCATTCTCACCTCATTTAAAGTGGCATTCCCACACTTTCCTGCACAAATGTCTTGATCTCTGTGCTTAACACATGTCACAACTTCATAATGATTACCATTACAGTTTTTCAAATATATTGCATTGTTTGAAATTACCTCTCCAGTGGGTTTGTGTGCATTCCACCGACCATCGTTAAAAGTAATTATGGTCGTTTTAAACACATCAGCAGAAGCAAAGATGTCAATTTCAGTGACCCATGACCCAGAATAATAGACTCTAGATTGCGTCAAGTAGTCCTCTACTGAAGTATACTCACTTCTCACATACCTCTCAAATATTGAAGTGTTCATTTTCAGGTGTTTGACAACTGCATGGCGAATCTTCAAATGCTTGTCCTCACTTCCACAGATTGTATATGCCAGTGATCTGAAAAAGCAGTTACCATCTGGTTTTATACTCTTTGTCTGACACGGACCTGCAATGGGACCAAAGTTTGTTGTAACATCACAGTCACTGTTATCATTTGTCAGAAGCAAGAGTTTACATAAAGCTTGCTGATCTTGAAGAGTCAAGGGAGAAAAAAACACTTCTGGGATTGAAACATCAGTAATAATTATGTCATCTACTACAACATTTTCAACATGAGATTTTTTAACCCATTTCTCAGAGAACTGCTCATGCTGCTTTTTTCTTCTCCTACTTTTCCCCTTACTTGGCAACACATTACACATTGGTTGCAACATTGAGAGGTTAGCGCTGCTTGTATTTTGAACTTCAACTTTAGGTAATTGGATGTCAGATGATCTTACCTCAGTTGTCACAGATTTGCATACCTTGGGTGTGCGTTTTAAGACTTCGCTGTAAAGTGCTTTACTAGAGGACCGCAGACAACTGCTGTGGTCTGCCTCCAGTGAGTGGGTCTTTGTAGCCCATTTCTCTAAGGGTTCATCCTGAATTTTTCTTCTCCCCTGTTTCCTTTACTTGGCAACACATTACACACTGGTTGTGGTATGGGAACACTAGTGCCTGCATTTTGAACTTCAATCTCAGGTAATTGAAAGACAGATGACCTTACCTCAGTTGGCACAGATTTACATACCTTAGGTTTGCGTTTTAGAACTTCGCTGTAAAGTGCCTTACCAGAAGAACATGGAAAACTGTTGTGATCTGCCTCCAGCGAGTGAGAAACTTCAGCATCTGCATGAACCGAAACTCCAGTTATCTCAAATTGTGGCGCAATTACCCCAAATGACTGTGCCATCTCATTAATGTAGTCATACAAAGATTCTATGGTGCTGTGATAAGCAACACAACTTGTCTCTGTCATGTTAGCATGAGAATCAACAAAGGCATACCATGAGCCCTCCTTAATAACTGCACATGTGTTGGCACAAATACATAAAAGGAAAGCTTCAGCACTCAGTAGAGCTCGCTGAAGAGCTACATCAAGTGGCATGGCCACATTACTTAAGGATTCATCATAGTCATCAACATTAACAAATCCAGTGAGAGACTCTGCATACTCTATGGAAAATACAGTATTACCCAGCACATGTCTCCTTGGTAATTCATGGACTGCAATGTAATGCCTACCCATGACTTCTTG